>JABCKW010000411.1:0-142939 GCA_014824385.1 Fusarium cyanostomum
CTGTCTCTTGCTCCTCCCATTCTCCAATCACGGCTCTCCCGTCGTTTCCCCAAAAGAGAGCCGACTCACCCACTCGCTCTCTCCTCTTTTTCTTTTCCTCTCTCGGGTGCCGTGAGGTCTGGGAGCCTCCAGACAAACTGCCCTGCTACCCCGACAGGTCAAAGACGATAGATCCATATTATACGGACACGCCCTTCCCGCCGATGATGCTCATGATCGTCTCGGCTGCGATATCATGATGCTCTGCGCAGCACAGTACACGCCGATTCAAGCGCCATCGCAGCTGCTGTTGTTCCCGTCAGAGTCACCGTCGCTGTCGTCTCCTTCGTTGTCGTTTCTGTGCGCGCCGCTGTCGCAACCATTGGCATCGCTATCGCTGTCCTCCACGGCTCTGCCTCTACCTCTACTACGAGATCGCACTCACACGGATCCTCCCCCGGCCTCTCGGCCGCTTCCGATCCTATACAGTCCATGTCCCGAGTCGCTGCAGCCATCCTCTACACGCACCGAATCTCCCCTCGCCCACCTGCTCGGCTCATACCCGACGACCTCATATCCAGCTGCCGTCCAGCGCCGAACCCTCGGACCAGAACCTCCCTGTGAATCCCCCCGACCTCAATCGCATCCGCCGTCTCCGTGACCCCCTCGGCCTCCCCGCGCCATAGCTAGCAGCCCCTCCAGCGGCTGCCCGCCATGTCCACACAGGCTGTCCCGGACACCCAGCTGGGGCTCACCGCCGAGGAGATCCAGCTGCTGCGCCAGGGCCAGGCGGCGCTGGGAGGTGGGGGGTCTAGCAGCTCGCGCGCAGCCAGCCGCGCCAGTAGCCAGGGCCTTTTGCTACTCGACAGCTCCTCGCTGTCTGCTCTGGGGCGTTACTTTGACCATCTCATGGCCAGTATCGAGCAGCGGATCCAATACCTGAGTCACGAGGCACAACGGTTTACCCAGCTGCAGTACGACGAAGCCGATGGCATCATTGGAGGCGCCGACGCCGAGATTGCCCGTTACACCGAGATCCTCCAGCAGCTGGACGAGCTCGAGGTGGACTTTGACCGCATTGCCCACATCAAGGAGATCGTCAAGGGTTACAGGTCCAGGGTTGAAAGTTTGGAGCGGGATCTCGAGAGCAGCGGTAGTTCCAGCCGACACCACCGGCACTCGTCGTCGCACCATTCGTCGTCTCATCGCCACGGCCACAGCCATTCCCATCGCCACAGCAGCTCCCACCGTTCACGACACTAAACAGGCTGACGAACCGGAAGAGAAAAACCAAAAGGAAGAAAATAATCGAAAACAAAATGAAGAGGAGATGGAGAAATACAGGGTCCTGCGCGGGCTACACAGGACCGCATACTCACAATCACAATCATCGCAATGGGGGCAGGCTCCTAGGCCCAGTCCCCAGCCCATTACGACATCAATCCAATATCAGGGAGGGCGCCCGGAACGTGGGGATCTAGGAAGATTGACGGGCCTCACGGCTACAATACGCTACGCTACGCAAGATGGAAATGGCCTCGCGGCCTCTTTTTAATGCTGTTTTATCATGTGTTTTATATTTTGCTTACGGTTTGACATGGTGCTACTTGGCGTTGAAATGCCCCCTTTTTTATTTATTTGGCTTCAGCGCATATGGATCCTGTTCCTCTTTCAAATTCCCTGCTCAGATGTGGTGTTCAAACTTGCGGATGGAAAAAATACCCCCTTTGGTTATTCGTTGAGCATTGCAAATACTACAAACCCGAGTTTCGCGACTTGACAAAGCAAAACGTCTCCTGATGATGCGATGCCAAAGACATGGATGCCCTTGCTCAACAGTACATGTCTTTTGCACCAATTCCTTGATTTATTCTGGGCCATTCCTGTCGTGTCCTCGTGCCGTTTCTCGACGTCGCTGCAAGATGCATGCTGTAACTCGCCTTGCCTGCACGACTGGTTCTGGGGTGCAGCGGGGGGTGCATATGCATGGCGCGGTTGAAGCAGACACGATCAAGCCGGCGTCGCGTGCTTGGCTTGTGAGGCTGGACGCAGTGGTGCCCAACACTAGCTGACGTGGTGAGGATAGGGCTGGTGATGCGGGAGGGGATTATTGGCCTCTGTTTCTGGGCTCCAGGAGTGAGGAGGGAAGAGGAGACATGATGTCGACCTTGGGTTGATGTTGAGGGTGTAAGTTGGGGTGGGATGAGATGCCATCTCATCAGAGATGCCGAACCTACCTGATCAGTTCACTCCCTACAGTGAGTGACCACCCACGTCCCTTCAGCGAGTCATGTGCCTGAGCCGTGTGCCTGAGCCATGCCTGACGGAGTTTTTATGATTCGCCATCCATCGGTGTATGGACCAAGGGTGGTATGAATGGTGATTTGCCATCTGATTGGAGACTCACCGACGGACTCACGGTGCACATCTAGACGATCTCAAAGTCAAGAGTATTATGATCATGGTCTTTTTACAACGTCTAAAACACATGCACAAGAACAGCTAGCCCCGCAATCAGAACAGTCCTACAGACGTTCAACGCCAAACCTCGATCGACCCTCATAAACTATGCCAACCGTCCGTTCGTGCCCAAAATCCAGAGCCACAAGCAAAAGGAGCATATGCATGTCATGCTGCTTTCCTCTCTCGCGCCAAAAACGCCCGTTCCCATGCTTCGTTTCCAACCCTCACGCATGAGGGGTGCTCAAAGCCCTTCATTCTGCAAATGGTGATAGACAAAGGAAAGTGAACCGAAGAATATGTATGCGACGTGTCGCCGGCTTCTTCCCTCCGAAGCCAAACTCTTGAGCCAAACTTGGCTCTTCAACTCATTACTTCACACGACGAGCGTCGAGGCGGCCTACACCCGAGCAATACGTCGCTGTCGGACAAGGAAAGGACTGGGCATCTCGTCGCGATCGGGGTCCCAGACGGCCACGGGCTCATCACCGCTGGACCTGCGATCGAGCCCAATACGGTCTCGGAATGCCCGCTTGGGGCTCACGTTCTCGCCCGTGCTGGGCAAGACGACGGCGCTCATGGGACGGCCGCCGGCGCGCGCCTGCTGCAGCTCCACCAGAGTCCGGCCCCTGATGTTGTTCTTGGCGGCCATCTTGCCGAGAGCCTCATCACCGTTCTTCTTGTTCAGAGATGACTTGCGCGTCAAGCCCTGGCCGTTGTTGCTCTCGGGCTGGAGGGACGCCGCAGAGGGAATCTTGGTGAGACGGCGGTTGGGCGATCGAGGGCCAGGCTCGGACTGCATGACCTGCTTGGAAACAAAGCCCGGGTTTGAGGGCTGAGGCTTGAGCCGGTTGATGGGGCAAGACTTCTGCGAGGTCAAGACGGGACGCGTCTTGGAGGTGAAGGGGTTCTTGGACGACTTGATGTTTCGCGTCGGGGATGGGATGATATCCTCATCATCAGAGTCTGACAGCGATTGGTCGCGAGGGAGATCCCATCGGGTTTCGCCTGAGCCTCGGTCGGCGTTGGCGGTAAAAATATTGCCTGTGTTGGAGGTAGGGGCCTTGGTGGCTCCGTTGCGGCGTGGCGACAGCGAGAGCGACGCAATGGCAATGGGACTAGGTGAAGCCATCTCAATATCCATGGGCGTTCCAGCGTTGCCGACGAACATGGTCTGCGCGCGGCTAAACGGTGTGCGTGCGCTCTTCTTGGTCTCTCGAGTACTTTCGGGGCTGTCGATAGAGTACTCAGTAAGATCCGTCGTCGACGGGAACTCATCTCCGCTGGCGCCGATGGATGAGTGAGGGTAGTCGGACTTGTAGTCTGACTTGGTTAGTGATGATGATGATGCATATTCATCTTCGCGGCTCTGAGGTCTTGTGTTTGCAAAAGACACCGTCTTCTTCTGCAACTCAGCCTCGACGCGGGCGAGCACCTCCTCCTCGAAGCGCTTCTGAAGCTGTTCGATCTCGGCGTTGGCCAGGCGATCAATCTCGAGGCGCGCCTTGACCTCCCACTCTCTTCGCAGTGACGAGTCCAGCTCTTCCCGGATGAGGTCCTTCTCCCTCTCCAGGTTGGCTAACCTCTCGTTAACATCCCTCTCCTTCTTACGAAGAGCGTCTTCTCTCAGCCTGAGGGTCTTGTTGAGGTCGACAACCTCCTTCTCTTTCCTCATGAGCTTGACAACCGGCAGGTTCAAGAGCTCTACAGTGTCGGGTCGTCGGTCGGGGTTGACTCTGAGGCAGTCCTTGATGACCTGGTAGAGCTCGGGAGAGTAGATGTCGGGCAAGGCAGGGAACTTTCCCTCCTTGATCTTCTGCACAAGCTGGAAATGTGTCTTGGCGTTAAATGGAGGCTCGCGCGCGCAGAGCTCGTAGATGATGCAGCCAAGAGACCAAATGTCCGACTTGAGGGTGTACTTCTCGGCGGCGCAGATCTCGGGTGACATGTAGAAGGGAGTGCCGACATAGGTGGAAGCAAAGTCGTGAGATTTTATCATCTTGGAGAGGCCAAAGTCTCCCAGCTTGACCGAGTTGTCTTCGCCGAGAAAGACTGAAGGGTGTTAGTTGATGCTGGACGGTAAACAAAGAGTCATCTCGCGGGTCTCACCATTCTCAGGCTTCAAGTCTCGATGCAGAATAGTCATGGTCCCAGCAGGAACCTTGGGCCCGCCCGAGGCATTTCCCTGCGTCAACCCAAGAACATTGGCGCCAACCTCTGGCGGGTCAACACCGTAGTGACATCGATACAGCGCCATGGCCAGCTGACTGAAGATGCTCCAGACGAAGCTTTCCTGGGCCCGCTGGCCCTTCAGAGAGAGGTCCTTGATCACACGGCCGAGGTCGCCGTTGCCGCAGTACTCCATGTAGAGGTGGAGGTCTTGGCTGGCCTTGAGGTGCTCGCGGTGGTAGTAAGCGACGATGTTTGCGTGGCGGAGATGTGACAGGATCTGGAACTCGGCGTGGAGCTGCTCGCGCTCCTTCTGGGACATGCGGAGGTAGGATATTTCTTTGCGGCACATGATGAAGCCGTCGGTCCTGCGGCGGACTTTGCGGATGACACCGAAGGAGCCATGGCCTGGAGACGAAAGGATAACGGTCAGTGCAAGTTCACGGTGAAGGGTGTGCGAACCGTGAACGGCAAAGCAGAGAATAAAGCAAGGCGCAAGAGTCACTGTCGACAGGCAAACTTACCAATCTTCTCCAACGTTTCGTACTTGTCCTCGGAAGACATGATGAAGCAATTCACGGTCAATAACCGGCCTCAACCCATGCAGCAAAGCAAGCCTTTCGTTTGGCAATCTTCGCGGGTAGCCGTCGACGAGCGAGGTGAAAGACGACAGAACGAATGCGAATGCGAAACAGTAAAGAAGGAGAACACACACACAAGACAAAAACCCTGCTGTTTGGTTAGTAGCGTGTATCGTGAAGGAGTTGAAGACTGAAAAGCTGAAGGAGAGAAACTAACAACCGGTCCTGCGGTTGTCGTGCAACTCGCTGCTAGGCCCATACCCCGGCACTCGGTCCACGGCGCATCCTGATTGGAATAGTAAACACTTGGACCCGCTGCCATGGCAACGAGGAAGCAGCGGGATCTACCGGAGAACAGCCGAGGTGGCTTGTTATCGATAAGGCGCCGTGGCGGTGACGTCGATTTGTGCCGAGGGACGCGGGGCTTTCGATTGGGCGAGGACTCTTCTCTTGGTGGAACAATTTGGTGATGGCGACTTCTTGGCGGGGGAGTTGCTTGCTTTCGGAGATAACGGTATACTTCTTCATAGACATATAATTATCTTTTTTGCTGGTTTATTTTAAGCCCTCTAGTCCTCTGCGAGTTCATTCACCATGGTTCTCCGCAAACACGAGCTCGAGGGCAAGCTCGGCGAAGAGGCCCGTCTCATCGAGAGTGGCATCCTGCGGGATGAGAACCCGCTCGACGATAGCCCCGAGTTTCACGAATTTCTCATGGCGTGTCGACATGGCGATCTGCGAACTTGTCAGGAACTCATCAGCCGCGGCGTCAATATCAATGGAAAGGACCACTTCGATTATACGCCTCTCATTATAGTAAGTGCATGGCTATGTCTGAGGAGGGGCGGTTGAGAGGGCGGCGAGGACTAACATGAACAGGCAAGTTTGTGTGGGCACTACGAACTGGTCCAATTGCTGTTAGAATCCGGTAGGTTTCATTTTATATTCATGAGTATCCATCAGCATAATTCAATGGCATTGAGTTGGAGTTTACCTCTGACAACTCATCACGATACCTCACTCAGCGACACAGCACTAACACCAAGTCAAGGAGCCCTCGCCGAACGGAACACCTTCCAAGGCGAACGATGCATCTACAACGCCCTCAACGACCGCATCCGCAACCTCCTCCTCCAGTACGACTTCTCCAAATCCTCAGACCCCTACGTCTACTGGTCCTCCCACATCTCCACCCTCCTCGGCCGCACAGCCCCAAAGACCTCCGACATCACCCTCGTCGCGGGCTCCCGCTCCTTTGAGCTGCACAAGTTCCTGCTCGTCTCAAGATCGCCCTATTTCAAGTCCAAGCTTGCCGCCGCGCCGGACACGGCAACGTGGAAGCTCGCCAATGCTGTGCCGGCCGAGGCGTTTCAGATCGTGCTGAGATATCTTTACCTGGGCGAGGTCCCGCGTGATCTTGCGCCTGCGGGGGGTGATACCTCGGAGGAGGATGTGCTCAAGGGCTTGGATAAGATCAGTAAGCAGCTTGAGGTTGAGTCTCTCTGGGAAGCGATTCTCGCCGGTGGTGATAGGAGGCTTGCTCGTCAGCGGTATCAAGCCGAGGTGGAACGTGCGAGAGGCCAGTTGGAAGAGTTCTTCCAGCGGAACGTCTTGGGCCACAAGATGGTTGTGGATACGGACCTAGTGAAGGATGTCAAGTGGCAACACGACAATGCCATGTTCGCAGACGTTCTCCTCCGAGCGGACGAACCAGCTGAAGCCGAGGAAGAAGAAGGGCCTGGAGAAGCAACACCTACAGAAAATACCCCGACTATACCCATCGGCCCAGCCGGCGATCACAGCGACTCGACCGGGAAGCAGAAATCCGTGCTGTATCCCGCTCACAAAGCCATGCTCATCCGCAGCGAATACTTTGAAAAGATGTTCTCGGGCGACTTTGTCGAGTCTAAGCGAGCTGATCACCTCCGAGTCATCACCGTCGACTGTACTCCGGCTATTTTGGAAATCATACTCACCTTCCTCTACACCGAGTCCGCCGTCTGTCCTCTCGAACACGCCCTAGATCTACTCTACGCAGCAGATATGCTCTTCCTCGACAACCTCAAAAGTAAAGCCGCCGTTGCCATCAGCACCCTCGGCAGCGGCACTTCTAATGCCTTGGTGGACCGCACCCACGGCGAAGCCCAGAGGAATGGCGAAGGAGACTCGCAAGACCAAGTCGAGGCTGGTCAAGTCGAGATGGAGCCCATAAACATCTACGACGTCATCCACGCAGCCTGGGATCTCCGCGTCCAGCGTCTTGAAGAATTTGCAGCGCGTTACCTCGCCTACCGCCTCGAAGACTACATCGACGAAGAAGACTTCCAGGCCCTCATCGCCGAATCCGCCCAGCGCCTAACCGCGCGTGAAGAGACGGACACTATCGAGCTGCTTGACGATATCCGGTACTATCTGTCTGACCGATTCAGACTGCGCTTCGAGGATGCGGGTCTGGATGAGATGATGGATGAGACGGGAGAAATTGACGCTGAAATGGCGGCTGCGATGGCGGAGCATGCGATCATCTCTTCAGAGGAGACGAACAGTGCTGCGGGTGTGAAGCAAAATGGTGGCAAGACAGAGGGTGAGCTGACCAATGGAGTTATCGTGCGAACGCTGGATGGCGAGGTGGCCGAGGATGAGTTTGTGTCAGATGCGATCAATCACCAGATTCTGCTTGGCAAGATCGATGCCATGTTGGATCGCTTGAAGCTTGACGCATAAAAGGCATGTTCCACGAAGAGTTACGACGTGTTCAAAGGAGCATACGCATCTAGATGAGATAAATGAAACATATGACACGAGTTTACGAAATCACAGCATCACCAAAGAGCCTTGCTTTAACGTATATGCTGTATTTTTATGTGAATGTCTGCAAGATACTGATGAAGGGTTATTGAAAGGATAAAACTTGCTTTGTGCAACTTTCTCAATGAAGAGCCTATCACCTTCGTTATGCGTCGAAGGAAACCTTCATAGTTTTTCAATCTCTCAGATGCCAGACGATAAGTGGTACGCGATAATGTTGCAGTCGTTATTCAAATTAGAGCCGACTCACCTCTCGTTCGGTGCGAGTCCTCCAAGCGCATCACTCCTAGCTGGTCTTCCAAAAGGCCAACTCTCAGTAATCAACAATCTTCAGCCTCTTTTGCAGCGGCTCCGGCAGCTCTTCCTTCTCGACAAGGCCCATCCTCACACAGTCGCCCCAGAAGAACATGACACGGTCTTGAGCGTAGCTGAGGTAGTCAAACTCATCGGGCCCGAGGTCTTCTTCCTTTACCGACTCGTCAAGAGCGGGAACCTTGGCCTGGACTATACCCCACGCGACCCAGTGGGCGTGATTGGCCGGGCGCCACCGCAGCGTCTCCTCCAACAGCTCCCGCACGCGCTGGTCGCTCCGTTCCTCGTTGGCTCGCTCCGCAGCGTTCCATCCTCCGGGAGGCACACGCGCATCAAGCATGAATTCAACGATCGAACTGGAGCTACTGGCGGGAGGGTTATTGGGGGTCGCAAGGGGTGTAGAAGTGCCACTCGAAGCGTTCCCGTCCGCGGGAGCCAGCCGTGGTGTGGAGCCGCTTCCTTGGAACCGGGGGCGATGATCGACGTAGGCTTTGATGAAGCGACGTTGCTCATCGGGGGTGGGATACCGCCGCTCGTTGCACGCCCAAGACGTCACAGCGTCGTGGTAGTTGTACGTCCACTCGTTGAAGTGGTTGGCGAACTCAAGGCCCGGGGTGTTGGGGCCCGCATACTCGAAGTCGATGACGATGAGCTGCTTGTGCTGGTTGGCGGGCTGAAGAAGCGGTGACTTTTCATCGTCAGGACGGATACGGAGAATGTTGCCATATTGCGTCTACACGGGTCTCGTTAGTCAAAAATTCGCATCCGAGTGTGGTAGGCACTCACATCGCTATGAGCAAAGACAAGTTTGTCCTTGATCTCCCGTTGGCCGCCCTTGTAGTAGCTGTTGAGGTGGGCACGGTACTTGGTGATCATGCCCTTGAATTGAGGCCAAGGGGTGCCGCAAACATAGCCATGAGTCTTCCAGGCGTGGACGATGGAGCCGCGTCGAGTGCTCTGGACCTGGGACTCTTTTTCGAGCTCGCTGTCAAGGAAGGTGGCGATCCGCTCGACGTTATCTAGCCATTGATCCCAACTCTTCCAAGTTTGCGGCCCGTTCTCTCTCTCATGAGGCAACAGATCAATGCCCTCGTGAAGCTCTCTCATTCGCTTGGCAATCTGCCGCGACATGTCGGGGTCGCGAAGGTCCGATGGGGTCAGTGTGATGGAGTCAAAATACTGCTCGAAGCGACCATTCTGGAATGTCCCGAGTAGTCGTGGTCCAATCTTCTTGCGCGCCAGCCTCTGCAGGACCTGAAGCTCATTATCTCGGTCGATGAGGTGCTCAACCTGTGGCCCATAGACGCGAAGGAGAATCTTGGTAGGCATGCGCTTGCCCTCAATCTCGTCAAGGTCCTTTGGAGGGGTGACAACATACACGGCATTGGTCAAAGCACCACTGAGCCGCTCGACTGAGATTGTGTCGCCGCCTCCAAGAGGGATGCGCCTCCATCCTTTGAGCCTCAGTGTGTGCGCAATACGGATGACCTCGTTCTTGAAGTTCAGCCAATTTTCCCGCTCCTTGTCTGCCTTGGCATTGGAGCCAGTCGCTGTCAAGTCTTCAGTGCTCGCGCCGCCGCCTGCGTAGCTCATGGTTTTGGAGTTGTCCAGCCAAGCATCGCAGCTAGGTACGATAGGGTCTCCATCGGCATAATCAGTGTCGGAAGAGGCACCACGCAGTGAGGTTCGAGAGGGGACCTTTCGGTTTCGTGGGCGAGTCAGCTTGGGACTAAAATGAGGAACCGAGGTGAGACCCATGTGAGCCATCGAGTCCTCCAAGATGCGCTGAAGTCTATCGAAAGAAACGTCGCTCGAGTCGGAGTCTATAGAATCGGAGCGCGCTCGGCCATTCTGCTCCTGATCAGATCCAGATCCTTGAGAGTGCTCCGCCTCTTTCCCTGAGGGCTCCCTGGTGGTCTTCCCTTTAGGAGGCGACTTGGACTTGCGTCGACGGGTGGTCTTCTTTGACTTTCTTCCAACTGCCTTCTGCCGCTCATGCTCCAGCCAGTCTCCGACCTGGTTAAGCAATTTCTCGCTGTAGTATTGACGACGGTGACTGTGGTGGTGTGGAGAGGGATGGGAAGTTGGAGTCGCGTCCTCGGGGCCACGTCCTGGAGAAGGACAATCGCTGAGAGAGGATCTGGACGAGCCGTTTGGGAGCTGAGATGGAGCGAGCTTGCCGCTCAAGCGTCGTCTGAGGCCGGCAGGGAACTGCTTCGCGGGCTGGGACTCATCCTCGAGCATTTGTATTTCGGACTCGGGTTCCGCAATCTGTACAGCTGTGACATGTGAGTTCTAGATCTTATTGTTTTACTAGTGAATGGGGGCTGTCTTCAGGTGTTATGGGTAGCAAGTAAACTCAATACGCCTAAATGGGGAGCGCGCCAGGACCAGAGGACCAGACACTCACTTGAAAGCATGAGCAGGGCCATGGGAGCCAAATTATGTAGTGACCCAGTTGGCTCATGACCCCGCTCTGCAATCATGATCATGGTATGCCTAGCAGGCCCCGACAATGCGAGCGCATGCCCGCGCGCGTCCCATCTTGCATTGCGTTCGCCGGTCAGGCTTCATCACATGCTCAAGGCAAAAATTGATTGACACAAAACCCAGTACGGGGGAGCCACGCCGAATACGATTCGAGGTGGTTCTATTTGCGAAAATATTTCATTGGACGTACCTTTGAGAGAGCCGCTGGAAGGGTAAGGGCGGTCACCATCATCTTCGCTCTTGAGAGCCGACCGCAACGGATGCTGCTGCGCAGACAAGCCGTTGGTCGTAGGGCTTGGTACCGCAGACATGGCGGGGGAGGGGTTTCTGACGGGTTTCAATTCTCAAGCCCAATCGTCCAACAGAGAACGATCGCGGAAGGTGTTAGGAAATGATCAAGGAGGGAAGCGAGTCGCGGTGAGAGGACAAGGAGAGAAATTGGTAAAGAATGGAGGCGTTGTTGCAGATGCAAGATGCGAGAGAGATGCGTCGGTTGTCCCCCTCTCTCCCAAAAAGAGAAAAAAGTGGTTCAAGGGTCACTGGCTCGTGTGTGTGGCTTGGATAAAAGGGTGGAGGAGTGCGCTTATCAGTGAGCCAGGGGTCTTGGTAGGGCCAAAAGGCTTGTTTCGTTCTGTGCAGCCTGTGATTCGCTTCGTTTAATAGATGTTAAAGACAGGGGCATTGATGAGAGAGAGAATTGAAGGCTTTGAAGAAAGAGAAGGAGAAGGAGAAAAGAGAAGAGTTCGGGTTCAGGAGGCGATAAGGACATATAAAGTGCCTAGTGAGAGAATAACGACGCCAGTGTCACAAGGAGAAGGAGGGCACATGATCTCGGCCGCCGTACAATAAAGGCAGTTAGGCAGGTACGACCAAGTTCCGGTTTCCAGATGTTCTCGACCAAACAGAGCGTCACAGGAGCCAGCACCGGGAACCATCCGCGCCTAGGTAGCCCCAAGGTTCACGGGCTGGGATTATCTGGCGAGAGTCCGTCCGACGTCACACAAAAGAGGCAAATTCGAAGCAGTCAACGATATGCTCTGTCACTAATTGGCTGCATCGTCTTTCAATCCCTTAGGATCTCTTCCCCAAAACTGTCACCGAAGGAGGGGGAGGAGTTGGAACCATGCTCCGCTGAACATGGGGAAGAGAATGCGGCTGTCGGGAGGCGTCTAGAGCAGCCCAAAGCGTCTGGACCCCGTTTGCAAAAGTGACGTAATTTCCGGTGGCTAGTGGCGCCATTCCTCTTTCGGTGTCCGTCGGTGGCAGTTTTTGGCAGCCCCTCACATGCTCAAGTGGGGGACCTTTCGTGGAGGTTACTTCACCGCCGAGACCATCATACCTTTGTACAAGGATTCTCCCCCATATGTTGGTGATAATGAGAAGTTAGTTTCTCTCCTCCGAAGGGTTTTCGGCCTCTCTATCGCGGGCCGGGCCGGAGAGTGGTCTGTTCATCCGGACGGCAGGCTGCCTGCCGGCCCCGAAGAGAATTGACCCACTCTCGGGCACCGAAGCCGTGGGGGCTATTCTCGGCATAAGTGAAGCGACCAACATCTTCGAGAGGCTGAGATGAGCTCGGAGTCGGCGACACTTCACCTTAACTATCCACCGACTGTGTCATGATGCTCTTCCAGAGGGTCACAATCTTACTCACACAGCTGCTCCCCCACGCCCAGAGGAATACTCTATCCCAGACTCGGTGGATCTTAATAGCCTCACTTCAGCCGGCTTCCTTAGCCGATGCTGTGCCTCATCACTCACTCCTCCGATATTTTATCATGTCATCTCTGCAGCTGGATATACTGTAACCCTAAGGCATGTTGTTGATACAATGCAGGTATAAGTGATGTCGGTAACCGCCGAGTCTCCTGCCAAATCATCAAAGTTATAGGCCAGTTCATTACGCCTAGTATCACAATTCTGCATACTTCTCGGGTTAGGTTGCTTGTTCTCATAGTGCAGTCTGATAAACATATATTGATCTGTTGCTCTCAATCTGCGCCTGAGCCATGGAAACTAATGTATCCATTATTCTTACGCATTCTTATCCGCTGTCGGAGCTGCTTCCGCTCCTTGTTGTTACTTCCAAGTTCCGAATCGAAGTCGCGTTCCTCTCGTTCCAGCTTGATGTCCTCTTGTTCCAGCTTGATGTTCTCTCGTTCCAGCTTGATGTCCTCTCGTTTCAACCTGACCTTAGCCCGCATCGACTCGATCTCAGCTGCGGATTCGTCAAGACGAGCCAGTTTCTCCAAGTCTTCCTTCAACGGCTGACGTTCCCTGGCGTTTGCAGCTTCCTCACTCATGAGCTGAGCCCAAGGCCCATGCAACCACTCTTTCGTAGTCATACTGGAATAGTGATTGCGTTTGTCCGCTGCATAGTTGGACCAGGGCTTCCGCGCGTTTCCTCTTTTATCAAATGGCCTCAGGTTGCTGAACTGTTCCCACGCTTCAACAGTACGGCGAGCTTCGTCCTCTGAGATCTTAAACCATTCTTTATGCACTTTCTCGCCTTCTGTGCAGTTAGTACAGCGTGTCGTGCGTTTCTCGTCGTGAAGGGTTGAATGAATGAGTGATTCCATCGTGTTCGCTGCGCACGGCATGAAAACCGACCACTTGTAGTCTATCTCGTACTTGCATCCTTGTTCCCATTCGATGAGTCTCTGCTTAACGTTGTCCTTGTATTTCTTGTCGCTTGGCGGCAGCCCGGCTGCGATGTCTGGAGCGTTTTGGATCTTTGAAGAATCGACGTACCCGATCTTCAGATATCCAGGTTGCGATTTCACCGCATAGCAATAGACGTAGCCTGAGTCGACGGCTTTTCCACGCGCTCCCTTCTTTATGCGATCGTGAATATCGCGTATCGGATGTCGCAGAGGATTTTTCAATCGCTTGAATTCCATGCCATCATTCTTATCTGGCTCGTCATGCTTTGAAGAACTCTCCTCACTCGACCGAGCTGATTCGTTATCGGACTCTGAACTCCAAGTACGGCTGGTTTCAGAGTCTTCCACATTGATTTCCACCCTCCGCGTTGAAGCTCCGCGTCTTCGTGTTGGGCTTTCCTCTTCCCGTTTCCGTTGGGAGTTGTGATGATAACGGTATCCACGAAAGTGAGAGTCTGGATAGTCATCGACAGACTCTGGTGTAGAGACAGTCGAAGCAGGACTGAATATTTCGCTAGGGCCTGGCGAGATGACCGATGCGGGAGACGCGATCGAGGCATCATCCGTGAGTGAACAAGGTGCAAAAGACTCAATTAGTTGTTTTCCCGATTTCGGTGCACCGCATCTCTGTTTCCGAGCTGATGCGCTGCGCGGCTTGGTAGGGGTGACAAAGGCGTCTTTCCCAATCATAGGTCTCTCTCTGGTGAGTTTGGGTCGTTGGCGACTGGCCTCTGCCCTTGCCGTGGAGGGCACTTCTACCTCCTCGTCGCTATCTCTTTCATCATCGCCGTCAGACTCGTCGTGGTGCTGTGCCAGCAGCGATTTCCGCGTGCCTTTCTTTACAGGCGTAACCATGGAGGTAACTGGGATAAGCCTCCGCCTGGAGCCATCGGCATTTTTCTTCTTTTCCTTCTCCATGTTGCAATGCCATCTCTGTACTTCAGTGCCGAGAAGCAAAGCAACGTATTCAACATTGGTACATTGCCGTCCGTCTTTGAAGGCTGTTGTAACGTGCCACGATGTGCAGCATATGAGCAACTTGGCCAGCACCATGAGAGACTCGTGAATCTGACCCGATGGGCTTGCAGCTCCATTGTGAACAGTATTGTTGATTATCTCATCCAGTATCGGCTCGATCTTTTTTCTTCTCTTCGGGGTTATTGGCCTTGTGCACCTCCCGGCAACTGGGGCATAAGCAAGGCAGATGATGGCACCGCTCCGCGGAACTTTTAGTGCATCATAAAGCGAGTCAATTTCGCTGGCTAAGTCTTGGTTCGGGGGCATATCTGGCTTTGAAGATGACAAGCAGTAAGCCAGCCAGAGAAGTCAATCGAGTATGAAGATGAAGATGATTCAAACAGCAGAAACCGCATTAAGCAGAAGGAGAGCTTGGTGGTGGTCAAAGAGGGCGGCGCGAGAGCGACAGGGTGGGGACGAGGCAGAATACCTAGGCAGAAGGGGAGAAAACGAGGCAGAAGGGACGATGATATCCGACTCAAAAGGGGGCTGGGTCGTAAGCGAGCTGAAAGTAGGGATGCACGATTAAATGTAACATCCGCAGCTGTAGATCAAGGGTGTGAGACATCACCACTTGCATTCGAGTCCACTGATCTTGGGTCGTGATGATTGCCCCTAGGTCCAGATGTTCGACACGTTCAGAAGTCAAAGTTCCCAACCAACCAGTCCAAATAAATCCCCGTCAGCTCCTTTCGTTTAATGAAGCTTGTTACAAACATTTCGGTCTACTCAAGTGTTTTCTTACTCTGAATGTAGGGTTGCAACGGGGTTGGTGTTGTTGGTTCAACATGCAGCATACCCCGGAACGACATCCCCGTCAACGGCATCCCCGTTAATTTAGCGCCAACAGCATTTTCAACGACGATGTTTTCGGTGCTGTGCATTGCAGATCACTCATACTGAAGCGTGCAGCAACGGGCTCAGCCCCTTTGATACTGATTAGTTGGAGTTTCGGCGATGGTCCCAGCCTTGGACAGCAACGTTGCAGTTGATAGCCATTGGGCAAGTCTGCTGCGGGTTCAGCAAGTTACTACTGTCGAGGAGCACAAGGACTCAGCTGAATATCTCCATTAGGATGTTTCAACGGCAACTATTTCTCTGCGCCCAAGCCATTGATCAACATATTCGGTGATCTTCTATAGTCTTGCCTCCGCAGCCTCCGTCTCACTCGGATACTCAACCCCATCCTCCGTCAAAGCACCATCCTGCTCCAACGGCGGCAGCTTAACATATCCCTTGGTATGCGACAAGGCCGACAAGAGCCACTCCCTCGTAGCCTTCATCCCCTCGTTGTTAAGGGCCCAAACCACCGCATCTACCACATCGTCCACAACAACCGCCGGCTTGTACCGCGGCTCCTTCTCCGCCAAAGTCTGCCGCCAGACGCCAGTACGTACTAGGATAGACACCCATTCCGTGCCATCATCGGCGTTGAAGTCGTTGGCCCCCCGGATGTCGCTTTCTGGGTTGTCGCCGATCATGTAGACACGTCGGAGTGGGTGGCACTTCGTGGTGCCGTGTGAGGGGCTCTGGCCGCGGTTGCAGGCCATATCGTGGTAATACTGAAGGAGCCTGTCATGAGCGTACTTATAAGTATGCTTAGATGGTTTTCCCAGCGCATTATACTGAAGCTCCATTCCGTTGGTCGTCGTCGACCACACTCCCTTGAGAGCCTCCATGAATGCACCCGTTCCAAATCGGTTCACGGGGTAATTCGTTTTCCATAGTAGGTCCATGTTCGAGATCCACAGTCCGGGCTGGTTATCTTGCTGCCAGCCATTGTTTGGGAGTGATTTATCGCCGTTCCTGTATGACACGGTACCGAGGTGGCCCTCGTGAGAGATAAGGAGGTCATGGATGAGCTGGATATCTACCGACCAGTCCCTTGGGTCGTTCCAAATGAAGATTTGGTCAATCTTTAGGGCATTGTTGGGGATGTTTGTGGTATAGGGATCCTTGAGAAGCGGGATTCGCTTTCCATCGGGTAATGGTACAGGTCTACCATTCAAGTCGCCTTCCAGATGCTCGAATGGGAACACGTCCTTGCACTCGGCGAGAATGTCACCCGGAGTGACGACACGCTTGAACCCGTAACTGGCAGGGTTAGTCGACGAATAGCGCGGTTGCACAGGTGAAGCATGGCTTACTCAAGAGCGATTTGACGGGCTTGCTCAGGGTGCGAACCCGTGATCAGGATTGTCCCATTGTTCTTGAGGTCATCACTCCAAGCGCTCATAGGTGTGTGAGACAGAATCATCCTCCCACGTATCACGTCGTCGTTCTTGGCGATTTTCAGACGCTCTTGTAACGTGTCTGCTTTCTTGACCTCGGGCACGCCACCGCCGTTAGTCAGAAAGACATATCGGATGCCGTTGCTTCTGATCATCTTGACTACCTTCTCAGCACCCTCCACCCTGTTGCGGCCCTGGTACAGGACGCCATCGATACTAAGAACATGTCAGCACTGTTTCATCCCCAATCGACTCGACATTTCGCAAGTTTCGTCTTGGGTGGGAGGTGCAAATGATGTGCTGTTCATAGACTCACTCAAACGCAAACGCGATCTCTGAGAACAGCTTTCGTGCTGCTTCACTGGGCTCCTGGAAATCCTCGGGATTCACGCCCAATGAGCCCTTTGGCTTTGACGAGACAGCACAAGAAATGTGAAATCCCCGTGGGCTTCCCTGGGCGCTGTGAGGGGACCTTAAGCTGAGCGCCGTCATCGGCGCATAGCGAGGCTGCGTCAACCAGCGACGCGCAGCGAATCGGCACTTGCCGACCGCGCCGAAACGTTGCATATTCGCGAACTGTGAATAACCAGCAAAAGATCTAGTATCGAGTTCTTGTTAGGATCGAAGTGATTTTAGTTGAGATAAATTGAGGCGATAACAAGAATGGTTGTAACTTGTAGTGTTTTGGTTGGAAACTTGTCTAGGAAGTTAGTTGTTAATTTGGTAGTTAAAATCATGGGTAATGAGAGCAATCGTCGGTAAAGTCCGCCAATATCCGATACGCGTTGATGAACGTGCTGATCAGACTTGACCCAGCAACAACTCTCCGCAAACGATAATCCCAAGACAAACTGGTATTTCACGCTACAGAAACGAAAGATTTCCGAGCAATTGCGTCAAGGTCCATGTAAATTACAATTGATTGAGTGGTTACTACCATCGCGGCATTCTCTATGAACGATTCTGGTGGTACAGTACTTTTACAGAACCCGCAATATCTCCCCATCCTGGAATCCATGCCCAACGTTTTTTACACGACAGCTAGCAGATCAATGCTTTGTCTTTAGTTCTTGCCCCAGTCCTTCAGATGGTCCAGGATGACCGCGGCCGCCTGCTGCGGTGAGTGTTGCCTGCCTAGCGCCTCAACAAAGTCACCCTCGGGATCCATGAGATAGAAGTAGATGCTGTGGTCCACCAAGTAATCCTGTCCCGGCTTGACGTTCTGCGGTGTGCTGAAGTAGACACGGTACTTCTTGCAAAGATCCTTGATCTGGTCATACGTGCCCGTCAGGCCGATGAACTTCTGGTGGAACTCGCCGAGGTATTCCTTGAGCGCAGGAGGATCGTCGCGTGCGGGATCGCAGGTGATGAAGATGGGGAGAAGGGCGCCGGGGGCCTTCTCTTCGACGATATCGATCATGGTGGCCATCTTGTCGAGCTCTTCAGGGCAGATGTCGGGGCAGCGAGTGAAGCCAAAGTAGACCTAGAGTCAAGTTAGCCATCAAGAACTGCACCGGCATACCGAGGCTTGTTTCCATCCACGCACCAGAGAGTATTTGCCCTTCATCATCTCGCTCGTAAAGGGCTTCCCGTTCTGGTCTACCAACTCAAACGTTCCGCCCACCTTGGGCCGGCCCACCCCCTTGGCCGCCTCTGCTATCCTCTTGCGCTGCATGCGCTCCTTTTCGTACTCGAAGTACCACACCAATCCGGCGCAAGTACCAACAAATAGGATACCGGCCTTCCAAGAAAACGGCTGTTCGCGGATTTGTCAGCCTCCAGTTTCTCGTTGTTCGTCGCATTCTCTTGAGTTCTTCCAAATCATACCCCATTGGCATATCGGCTCTTGGCCTGCTCGACCGTCTTGAACTTGGTCCGTCGCTGGGTAATCGGCTGTCTCGACTGGACAGGCGCTCGCGGGAGGGTCGGCCGCAGCTGCTTGGGCTGAAGAGCGCTGCTGGCGAAACAGCGCTGGCACTGGCGCGTCGAGACAGTAGAGAACATGCCCTTGAGGGCCTTGGATGTTGCGACCGAGTTCGACATGGTGGATTGCCTCTACTGGAAAAGCTCGGTGAAGCTCATGTAGAAGTTGTCTCCTGCGTAAACTTACATCTTTCGATCATCACAGGCACTCGAAATTATAGGGTCCGAGCTTTTACCGGGGCGCTGCGGGCTTAGTCATCCAACCTGTTCGTTCATTCAATGACCGAGATGCTGTCTTTGAACTGGCATTTAGACCAATGGCCAATATCTTGTTAAGAAAAACCAACGCGTTGACTTGATTTTTATATGTGGAAACGGAATCTGTGTGTGTTTTAATGGATATATGATAAGAAAGGCGTTTGTGTCAAGTGACCAAATAATTTTGAGTGGACGGACGCGATTACAACGGTCAACATCTTGCAGTTCATTTGCCAACGCTGCACCAATGGAACAAACAGCATCAACAGTGGGAGCAGGCGAACAGCCTCGCTTTGAGGATGACGCCAGAAGCGATACAATGGCCGACTCTACCACTCAACCTCCATCAGATGTTCATCCCTCATCCTCCAAATCTCCTTCACATCCTCCACCTGCCTCCACAGAACCATCCAGCATGGCCATCCAGACAGCAGCAAAGAAGAAGGGCACCGCTGCTACGGTGAAGAAGACACCGAAGCGACCAAAAAATTCAGGCGGTCCAAGAGCCGCCAAGAAGCCCAAACCCACGCCGTCAGCGTTAGATTCGGGCGAGATTCCGGACGAGGCGGCATCTGAGGCCGAGGAATCGGACAATGGACCCTACTGCCTCTGTCGCGGCCCAGATGATCACCGATGGATGATTTTCTGCGAGAAGTGCGAGGACTGGTTCCACGGAGAGTGTATCAACCTGAACAAGGATATTGGCGAGTCTCTGATCGAGAAATTCATCTGCCCCAACTGCACAACCGGCAATCTCACAACGCTGTACAAGAAGACGTGCGCTCTGGGCGGCTGCCGGAAAGCGGCTCGCATGGCACAGCAAGAACAGAGCGTATTTTGCTCGAACGAGCATGCGCAGACCTGGTGGGAGCGCATGGTGGCGAAGCTGCCCAAGACAAGGAGTAAAGGGGGTGTCAACGACCAGCTTGTCCAGGAGGAATTCATGGCGCTGTTGGGAAGTGGACTTTCGGGACTTGATGAGGAGGGACTCTGGCGACTGGCGAGAACGTCGTTTTCAGATGAGAAGTCAAAGGGGGCAGACGGAGATGAAAAAGGTTGGTTATCCTCATCATTGACCTCATATGGCGCGAATTATTGACAACATCATAGGCAACCAAGATGAAGCATCAAAGCATCTATCCGACGAAGAGAAAGAGTTTCTTAAAAACGCGGCTGCAGCGCGCTTTCATCTCGCTGAGGAGACAGTCCTTTGCCACAAGATGCTCACTCTCCTAGATCTTGCACATGGGCGCCGTCAAGCAGCCATCAGCTCGGGTCACTTTAAGGAAGACATCTGCGGCTACGACCAACGCCTCGACACCATCAGCGCACGGGACTCATTCGCAGCCTTCGCCAAGTCACCGGAGGGCGAGGCCATCTTCAAGACGTCCAAGCTAGGGGATCCTCTAGGCGAAGGCGATGAGGTGCGAGGCATGTGCGAGCGCAAACGATGCAAGATTCACAGCGGGTGGTACAAGATGCTCGCGCTGGGAATCAAGCATCAGACCCGGGAGATGGCGAGCCAGGCTGACGAGGTGGGAGAGGAGGAGAAGGTCGTGCGTAAGGCCGCCGAGGAGCGGTGGAAACGGAAGCGATCGGAGAAGAATTGGGTTGAGGTGCTGGACGGATGAGGTGAGCTGAGAACGTGGGCGTTGTTGGCGTATGTGGGATATCCTGCTTGGCGGGCTCAGTTTAATCGTGCTACAGGTGAACAGGGGCTCATATAGCTACAAGTATCGACTATATCTGGGCCATTGGGGGACTTATAGGTATTGGTCATCAAAATTGACATGATATTCTCTCGGTTTTAATTCAATCTGGGTTGTAGATCTGAAGTGCGTCTCTGTTATATTTTGTTAGATTGGCAAGTAATGATAGGACTCATTCGGCTCCATTTTGTTCCTATCAATGCCCTATAAGTACGCGGATAGACACTCAATAGATGAACGATTGAGAAAGCCATCATATTAAGAAATGTCGAGATCGACCTTCAAAGTCTCCGGAGTCCCATCAAGTTCATCTCTTTCCCCATCAGTGCCATCGCCCCGAAGCTCGACTGACAAGGATCACATACAAGGGTTTATACCCCCTGCTCGGGGCTTTCCTACCCGAGTAGTTTAATATCCAATGCGTATGAAGGATTCAAGGATCCTCCTTGCCCGATGCCAACAATTAGACTATCTACTACGACTGTAACCCAATGGCTTATCCGCGCCTGATGACCGCAATCCATGTCATCCAGACGCGGCATCTGGCAATACACGAATGCGAATAGAGGGACCATGACCGGTTACAGGGTAAATTCAGCATCTTGCTTTGTCACAACTCTATCATAGGTTTATGGCGTGAGCGTCAGCACTACTGTCGATGATCTGAGCCCGGCAATTGATCATTAGAGGCAACCAAACTCTCTGTTTCTCACCCTTTCTCATGAACGATCGTGTATTTCGAGGTAATTAGCCGGCGTCTGTGGCGCAGGTGGAAGGCGTTACAAGCCATTGTCCGTTGCAGCACATCTGCATTGCTCTTGAGCCAGTACAATGTGGCGGTCTCATGTTCGTCTTGATGCAAAGTCAGTGTGAACCGAGCTATGATGGGAACAGGCAAACGTGGCTGGCGTCTCGGGCCCAAAATTAATGGTTTCTCACAGCCACGGTCGTCTGAGCTTCTATTTATGAACCGGCAAGTAGTCACTGAACGAATGATAACCGCAAGTGCTTTTAACCGGCATTTAAGAGAGGCGAAGCTTGACGATGGTCCCTCTCACTCCGTACCCAACGGGGCTAGTTAGAGCCCGAGCCTAAGCCCATTGAGGCAACGATGGTCAAACCCCAGGGCTGAGCAGAGAGGACGATCCTTTGCCAGGTCTGAGACCATGTGAATGGAGGAATTGGGTCCGGCTCGCGAGGAGCCAGGGTAAGGAAGCGTATTATTATCCATCGATGGACCCGTGTGTGGAAGATGAAGCAATCTCGCTCTTTTGCAATTTATTTGTCATCTTCCTGTGGAGTTTCTTATCAACACCATACCATACGGTACCTCAAGACACCGTTCTTCTGGCCTTGAACACTTCATCAAGCAAGGAGCTTGCTTGCAAGTCAATGACAAGAGGAATCACATCTGGGTGAAAGGCACTGAGCAGGTACCGTAAACAGAAACGGAGACTGCCCTGCGACAGACGCTCGAAGGATCAAGGGAACTTGGGCACAACTCCTTGAGCACAACTCCTTGAGCACTCAACGCCATGTCGTCCATCGTGGGACCATTTCCCACCAAGTACTCACCTGGCAAATCGTGCTCCGCCATCTCCAGCCAAACGGTAGTAGGCATCGACTTTGCAACAACATGTCTCCCTCAAAACTTCAACCCAGCCCCGACAGCCTACTACTCCCCCGGCACCGCCTGTCCCTCAGGCTATACTGCGCAAAAGAGCTGCAGTCGATCCTCCAACGATGAACAAACCACTGTGACATGCTGCCCCCAGCGCAACGGGATCGTGATGTCGTGCGTTGCCAACCCTGAATCGCTTGAGGGACCTTGGGAGAGCATGTTTTGCACATGGAGCGCGGGCAATCAGCAGACGGTGCTGCTCGTGACGACGGAGGTCAGCGGAGCGAAATCCACGACGGCCGTGACGATGAGAGGTGGTGATGGAATCAATGCGTACGGACTGAGGATGATATATCAGCTGACCGACATACCTTCAACCATTGCGACGATAACGGATCTGACAACGACGGACTCGACAACCGGCGAAACCGACAAGCCAGCTCAGACCTCGATGCCAGAGGGCGGTGGAAAGAAAGGCGGCATGGGCACGGGCGGTATCGTTGCTGTCGCTGTAGTAATTCCCCTCGTGGTCATCGCCGCCCTCATCGGCGGATTCTTCTGGTGGCGCCGCCGCAAGCGCCGCACCCCCGGCATCATGGCCGAGGACCCCAACGCGCCCAAGGAGCTACCGCCCAGCCACGGCGTGAGCGAGCTATACGGATCTCAGCATGAGCCGCAGGAGCTTTCAGGGAACCCGGCAGTTATCTCAGAATTACCGGGCGATGCGCCCACGGGTATGGCGCCGTCGGTGTCGTCGCCCGGGCTGAGCCCGGAGGGCGGGAGCAAGACAGACGCTGTGTCGCCAGCTGTGAGCAGCGCGGTTGCGAGCAATAATGAGACGTCGCCGGCGCTGAGCCACTCTGCCGTTAGCAGGACGGAAGAGTCATCGCCGGCAGGGGGCAATCTGGGTTATCGCTCATGACAAAGGTGATGTGGATGAGGGAGTAGAGATATAGGAAGTCCACGTCATTGAGCAACGATACCAAGAACACGACGGGGAAACATGGACCCCAAGTAATCAAATCAACAACGATTCCTTAATGTGAAATACATGCAACGCGTTAGAGAGGAGCCATGAGATTCCCTTTTCGCGCATTAGATATTGAACGCCACTTCTGGAACAGCTTCATTCGAGACTCATTATAGTTTTAGATATTTACCAATTACTATTCTTACGCCGCTAAAGTTTGCCCTTGAGGTTATTCACTCTTGAAATGGAACATTGATACCGGATACTACATTATAATAGATCATTAGCCCGAAGGTACCATGACATGGAAAGAATAATTAGCCGCTCCTCGAGAGTGTAGGTACCTATAGTCGAACATTTAGAGAAGAGCTTATCCCAATATTGGAGAGACTCGTAGCTATTTTGTGAGCACTTTTATAAGTATTAGAAGAGACTCTTAGCTATTCTATAAGTACACTTATAAGTATTAGACGAGGCTTGCTTAGTATTCGGGGTAAGAATGATCTCAGTTATCAGTGGCCAGCCAAGTACATTTCCGAAGTTTTCATGACGCAGTTTGCTCGGAGTTTCTGAGAGCTGCGATCACCGCCACCACCCCGCAGTCAAGTAGAAAAAAATCCTTATCCTGACAACCACCACTCAGAAAAAACATTCTGCCTGCTTATCAAGCAAGCTTCGACTGACAAACCCCGAGAGTGCGCCTCTGTCTAGCGTGACTCTCTTGTCTCTCATATATCTTTACTTTAGCTAACTACTTCATTGTCCTCGTCAAAAACAACAACTCGAAGCTCAAACTACCCCGCCATCATGTCGTCCTCCGACCCCCGCGACCAAAAAGATCCTGTCGACGACGACATGGAGGAGATGCTCGCTGTCGATGACGCTGCCGAGGAGATTCCCGAAGACGATGACCTTGCCATGGACTCGGATAACGAGGAGATTCTGCTCCAGAACGATTCCATCGGATACTTCGACCTTCCCAAAGACTCCCTCTTCGCTATCGCCCAGCACCCCGTCTATCCCTCCCTCATCGCCGTCGGCGGCTCAGATGGCCAAGAGGACGACGCCCCCGGTGCGGGCTGGGTCTTTGATACCGCCGCTGCTCAGTCGCGACCCCCCCTGCCCGCCAGCTACTCGAGCGACCCCGGCGCAGATGGTTTTAAGAGTGCCCAGCTCCCTTCTCTATTCAGCCTCGACGGTCACTCCGATTCGGTGAACACGCTCGTCTGGACCCTTCCCCAGGGAGAGATTCTCGTCAGCGGTGGACTCGACGGTAGGATACGCGCTTGGAAGGCTAGCGTGTCAGGCGATGCCTTGCTCAAGATGGACTTCGTCAGCGAGGCGCAAGAAGTGCCCGAGGTCAACTGGCTTGTGGCCTGTCCCTCGTCCACGAACCCCAATACCATCGCCCTCGGTGCCTCTGACGGTTCCGTCTGGGTATACACCATCGACGCCTCCGACAAGGCCAACTCGCTCCAGATCGTTCAGTCCTATTTCCTTCACACTGGCTCCTGCACCGCTGGCGCCTGGACCCCTGATGGTCGTCTGCTAGCCACCATCTCCGAAGATGGCAGCTTGTACGTCTGGGATGTCTGGGGCGAGGCTGCGGCGAAGAACATCACCGGCGACAATGGCATGACCGCTGTGTCCCTGACTGCTGAGGATCAGCGTTTCGAGGTTGAGGGTGGTCTCTACTCGCTCGCCATCGACCCAAATGGCGCATTCGTCGCCGTCGGCGGTGCTACCGGTGCTATCAAGATTGTTTCCCTCCCTCGCCTTGCCCCTACTGGTCCACAGCCTCAGGCTCGCGGCCGTGCCGGAGGAAAGGCTACTGGCACATCGACTTCTACCACCGGCGGTCAGATTCTCGCCGCCCTACATACTCAATCCGAGAGCATCGAGTCGCTCGCCGTCGTTTCTACCCCCAACACTCCACCTACCACCCTCCTAGCTGCCGGCTCCGTCGACGGCTCCATAGTCGTTTACGACGCGACCCGCCGCTTCGCCGTACGCCGTCATATTGCAGGCGCGCACGAAGAGCACTCGGTTGTCAAGCTCGAGTTCATCCCTGATTCATGGCAGCTCACAAGCTGCGGCATGGACGGTGTCTTGCGTCGATGGGACCTCCGGGGTGCTGGTGCAACAAACCCGAACGTCGCGGCTACGGCTGCAGAGGCAGGGCTGCAGAAAGAGTGGAAGGGCCACCGAGGTGATGGTGAGGGCGGTGGTATTCTAGGCTTCGTTCAGGGTCAGACGGGAGCCAGAATTGTGACGGCAGGCGATGACGGTGTAGCCTTAGTTTTCGACGCGTAATGATTTGGTACCGGAAATGTAAGGCAAAAGGTATATAGATGGAGAGAACCAGCGGATGAGGAAGCCCCCGTCTGAGTTTTGATGATTATGAATGAATAGATTCAAAGGGATGATACCCTGGACATTGACCACTACAAACTCGACTGTGTATATCCAGGACTGTTAACTTGAAAGTGAGCATGTTAAAAGATTAAACAATTTCCATTAGTTAATATTGTTAAGTAGAGCTACTTCGCGTCTTGGACTTTATAACTTTGAGTTGCTACAACATGACATCTTCGACGTATATACTCACTAAGCTGTCAAGTATACTTGAACTACCTCACAATCGTTTGCTTGCAAGGCATCGCTTTTGTTCAGCTGGCCATATAATCCGTTGCTTTGCAATTGGACAACTGAGTGAGTATAAAATGTCGTGATGAGGCCGATTCCAAGTTCTGAATGCGAAGCTTTGAGCGGAAGGGGATGCTGGTTCGCACCACCGACATGAACTGTTGTCACCTGGAAGCCCGGCTATCGATAACAGTTGCGCGCTCGGCCCGACAGGCATCGCAAGCCCTGATTGGTTCGCGCGGCTCGGCCTTCTGAACCGCGCTTGTCAAATTTCTTTGGCCCATGGCAGCAAATCGAGATAGCATCATAGCCTTAGTTCCTTACTACTCAACCTCCCATTATTTCCATCAGACCCTTTCGCCCTATAATACAAAGACAAGATGTTTGGAGGATGTATGTCTACCATGTATGCAATATATTGAGCAATCCAAACTAACCTGTCATAGTCGCACCCCCTCAGCAGTCCAAGGAGGAGATCCGCGCCCTTGAGGCCGAGGCTACCTTCACCGTCCAGCAGGCCGCTGCCACCGCTGTCCTACTGTATCTCTGTGCGTTCAATTCTATCCGTCCCCACACGTTGCTGACCCTGTCTTCAGCTCCCTTTGCCATCGACCTCTGCAGCAAGATCTTCTAAATATCGACCATCCCCAACACGAATACAACTCGAAAGAAGGCCGAAGGATGTCACATTGATGGAGTCTCGTGCTTTGTAACCACTGCGGATTATGGCGCTCCGTGTACGATAGAGGCGGTCTGGATAGACGGAAGGCTCACGATTAATCTGTACCATACCTGAAGACGTGGATGGAGCCACGCAATGATATTCCTCCCAACGAATATACACGCACCAGCAGGTCTTTACATGTCGCCAACGATGGTTGGAGCCACGGTATCATGTTCTGGTCCATGTGTTCTTCACAGTTGACAAATATTCTTATTTCACAGCCTGTGACGCCTAGGATGACCGTATCCTCAAAGTCCCGACTCCCACACAAAAAGTACATCCTATCAAAGACAATTGCTTGTTTTGCCGCTGCCGTTAACCCGCCCGTCTCCAATACCACACATTAATCCCCGTCTATTTCGAGTGAGGGTTCCTGGTCTTCTCCCATTCCGCGTAGTCTGTTGATAGGGCCTCGAGCTCCTTCTTGATGTGCTGAATCTGCTTCTCATAGTCCTCAAGTACCTGGCGCATGGTTAGTTGGTTTGGTATGCGATGACAGCGCCAACTTACCCTCTTTGCTTTGACTTCTCGCTCTGGATCGATGCTTTCTCCGTCTGTGCCGGTGGGCTTGTCCAACTCCTTACTGAGCTGGTCAGCGTACCCTCTAAGCACAATAAGCCTGCTCCAGAGCTCCTCCTCTCTCGCCCCTACGGCGGGATCCTGCACTTCTCTCTCCAGGGTCTGTAGTCGGCTGCTGAGATCGTCCTCGTCACCGCTTAGCGCGTAACCGCGGTTGCGCAACACCTGTATCCGTGCAGCAAGCGCCAAGCATCGCTCGCTGATTGTTGTCTGTCGTCTCCGAGCTGCGACAGCTCGTACCTCGGTCTCAAGCTCATGGCGCTGAAGGATTGCATCCAAGCTGCCGTTGATCTGGTGCAGGCGGGTGTTAAAGTCGGACACGGCGCGCTTTTGCGTCTTGAGACGGTCGGCAACACCAGCGTAGCCGGAGCAAAGAACGGGCATGAAGCCCGGGGCGGGCTTGTTCTGTAGGGCTTCCTCCCATTCGCGAGGGTCTTCGTGAGGTTGAGGCTTGTAGTAGGGAACATGGCTCTCGTCGACTTTGTTGTAGAAGTAGTACTTGAAGACGCAGTTGGGGTTCGCAGGATCCCACTTCTCCGTCACGAGCTTCATCTGCTCAAGAATCGGCTTCTGGTCTAAGGAATAACGTCAGTATTCGTTTGCGCATAAGTAACAGTGGCTCATCGGGAACGACATACGTGGTGTCTCCTTGCCTGGCTGCCATAGCGAGTTTGATAGTTGCGCTTGGGACTGGGATAGGGCGGGCATCTGCTGAGGCTGTTGTTGCTGCATCGAGGCGCCGAGTGTGTTGCCTTGTTGTTGTTGGTTTCCTCCCAGACTCTGGCCAAAGCCAAAGCCTGATGCCTGGGCTGGCTGCGCTGTCTGCGCAGGCTGTGACTGCCCAAACATTGAAGGTCTTGCTTGACCGAAGAGCGACATGATGAAAACTGTGGTGTTGCGAAATCCGAAATCGGGAGCCGCCTCTCGGTGAGCTAAGCTTCAGCTTCAGCTGTTGGAGTCGCTCAGTCGAGTATTCCCGACTTTGTGCGGCGACAGGGAAATTTGATGACGATGCAAGCTCGAACTTGTTCTGCGCGACGGTCTCTATTAGGTCTTGTGAGGTTGCGAGGCTGAAGAGTCAAATGGCAGTGGTTTGCTCTGTTTATTTGGTGCCTCAAAATTATTGGAGCTGGAGGCGCGGAAAACAAAGCTACGCTCACTCATCTTGGGCTCTGCAGCCTTGTCCCGTCCCGAGCCTCGCCCCACCGAACAACCAATCACAGCGAACCAATTCCTACCTTACACGCTCTGGATCCTAGCCGAGCGACCTCACATTCCCACTCCCGTCTCTGGAATCACCGCAACGATCGACGACCAGCTGCGCAGAACACCGGCACCATGTCTACCCGAAGGGCCCAGTACGTTCCCCCGCCAGGAAATCTTCCTCATCATCGCCCCAAGACCGCGAGCGGGAGCAATTGGCTGCCGGGACAGCTGGAAAATGGCTAACCGATCGATCCACCAGATTCAACCAGCAGGTGCTCATTGACACCACCCCATTACCGGAGGATATCCCTGCCGTGAAGGAGGTCGGTGCCAGCTCTGCGCCTCTGCTGTCGGCCTCCTTCTTCATCGGTGCCCGATGCCGCGACTACAACGATGACTACATGCAATGCAAGAATGAGAATCCTGGCCGAGGAGAGTTTGAATGCTTGAAGGAGGGCCGACGGGTCACTCGATGCGCCTCCAGCGTGTACGTCCCCCCTGAAGAGAATATATTCTTATAGCATCGGATCGAAAGAAGCTACATTACTTGGACTGGAAACAGCCACTGACCTGACTGGATCAACAGCATCAAGGACATCAACACCCACTGCCTCGCCGAGTTCCGCAAACACTGGGAGTGCCTCGACGACCGGAATCATCAGCTGTGGCAGTGCCGCCCTGCTGAGTGGAAGCTCAACAAGTGCGTCTTCGACAACCTGGTATGTCACCCTCCCATTCCGTACTCTCGACGCACGATTCCTCGGACATCTACTAACGCTGTCTCACAGAAACTCGAGAAGAAGGTTCCCGACCAGCCCACCAACGTTACTCCTGTTCACCTTCGACCAAAGCAGATCTTTGCCGACGTGCGCATCGGCCCTGGCGACGGCAAGCCCTTTGTTCCGGGGCAGGAGGAGGCGAAGCAATAAGGAGCTGGAAACCTTGAAGATCGAGACTCGATCATGTATATTTTCCGATGAATCAAAGAGTGGATTACCAATGTTGAATCGAACTCTATATTTGGCTTGCTCGTTAGAGTGTCAAGTGCATCTGATGGTTATTGGCTGCTAGGAGCTTATGTGGAGAGCCGCTGTGAGATTCGTCCGGAAACAGACTCACGATGAACAGAGTCGCAGAGTTGGTTTTACAGAATCATGAACCAAACCGGCTACGACCGAACACGTTCCCTGCGACGCATACTGCCAGAGTACGATTCTCTAGCATGTCATGGCCTGTCTTACCAACATGATGTTTACAACCACCTCTGCAACCAACCTGTCATTTTTAAACTACAGTTACAGAGTTAACATGCAGCATGCCACTGCCTAGCATAACCTGGCGGGCCTCAAAGGCGAGAGGTCCACGTGCAGCATGATGCAAAAAGCCTTGAGCGCCCGCTACACGACTCTCCGAGACATACCTGGAGCGGTGTCCATGGCTATTGCACATCTCGGGTAGGCTGTGAAGCCCTGTCTGCAAGAGATCCCTACTTGCTTGGTGTTGTGGAAGCCAGCTGACATAGCTGAGTTACCACAGAACACGAAGGGCCATGGCTAGTAAGGATGCCCAACACGTTTGTCAGCTATGATGAAGACTCCGTGGCTGCTGATGGTTTGGGATAGATTGGTATTCAGGGTAAGGGTAACATGATGCGCACGGTGAGAAGCAACGTTGCGGATGGTAGGTCTGGCAGCAGAATACCCAGCGTTCTACTGTAGCTTGGACTACGGAAAGCAATGCTCTGTATGCCCTGTGATAATGGCCACCCGATGTGTGATGGTTACGGAGTGACAGCAATCCTCAGTCAAGCCTCACGTCTGAGAAGCCGTCGCATCATTCTACCCCGAGAAGCTTTCTCTTTGCGATGACTGGGTCTTCTAGGTGGCACAAACCCCCTGGAACAACTACCTAGCCAACAAGACGGGCTGTCAACCGCGTGACCACCTGGCATTCATCCCAAGTTCGGCGGCCGGGTCCTTTGTTTCGGCCTCATTCAAACTACCAGGACCGGGGCAACTCCTGCGCATGTGGCCACCCGTTTCGTTTCAACGTGCACGTCACTCATAGGGCCAATTGATCGGGTTGGTCTGCCACAGCTGCGATGGGAGCTGAATACCAGATGGTGTTGTTCATGCGCTGGACTCGGAGACGGCAGCACGCAGCGGAAGAGGACTCTCCCCGCCGTCCGGACTGAAGCGTAGGAAAAGTAGGAGAGTCAAAGCAAAAGGTGTTTGCAGGTGAATGCTTTCGCAGCAACATGAACGCATGGTAGTCTGCGTGAGTTCTAGATGACGAGTTACCTAACCTACAGTTATCGTCGTAAAGAGGAAAACCAGTGTGTTCTAACTCAAAAGGTCAGCAATTCTAGCTCTTCTCAGGCGGTTTATGGACTGTTGGGCGCTTCTGCGCTTGGTGAAACTAATCACTGGCTTCAGAAGCGCCCTTGTTTGACGTTCGGGATGGAGCACATCGCTGGTTGGCTCGGAGCATCTACGCCCATAGAGGGGGGTCAAGATCACCAGAAGTTCCCAGACCTGGCCTTGAAACAGCTCGGGTCGTTTCGATAGGGCGTACAAGAACCAGGCGACATTGTTTCGGGGAGGAAAACTGATGAAATATACGTACAACTTAAGGGACCAAGTCGATCGTCCGATGATTCGGTCATGCATGATGTTCTCTAGCGGAGTTGCACGACACGCCCGAAACGCAGGGGGAAGCAGCCGAAGAAGCCCGCGTGAGAAGAACCCGGTGCTGGAGCCGCGAGCTTGGCCGGATTTCTTTTCCATTGCCCTGATATGGATGATGGAATTGGTCCGAGGTAGAGACGTACGGTTATGGAGCGTTAGTAAACCAGGATGCCAGACCCGAACCACGACGTATGCCAGCTCTGACAAACCGTAGAGCTCGAATCGATAGCCTTGGTAATTGACTATGCGTCCACCAAGTTAAACAGATGGAATCAATATCCTTGAGACTCAGAATAATCGCCCTGTGCCCTGCATCATGACCCCACACGGAGCGGAGTGTTGATGGCCAAATTGACGGGCTCGAGACTTCTTCATCACCGTCGCAATTACATCGAAGGATCAATCTGAAGACCGCTCACTTTCCCCCCCGAACGCACGAGTCACGAAGTCACAAGTTTGAAGAACTTTGCCCTGGGCTCTGATGAGCATAATAATATATAGACATCAAGGATCTCTAATCCATTTCCACAATGATGAAAAATTCACATCTGAAAGTCCCATCCAACCATCACAGATGCGAGACTGATCACTTTAAATACTGACAATGCCACAGATGGTCTCCGATTTATTTTTTACCTTTTTTCTTTCAAACTTCTTTTCGCTGATGCGTGCATCCATTACCTGTGCTTCAACACTTTGTTCATGCAATACACTTGCCTGTCCTGCGTACTTGAAGCCTTTGTGAAATCCATTTACATACCTTTTCTTGGCATTGTATTCAACACCCGTGGGTAGATCAAGGCAACAGTAGAGGCATCATGCCCAATGCCAGCCCAGCTGCATCGCCATATGCAGCAGCATCCAGCTGCATCTTCTCCATGCTTCAACCAACCTTACTGTTCAAAATGAACACCTTTCTACTTGAACAGAGTAGATGTCCGTGAAATCAATGTATAATATTTGATGACCTGAAGCGTCAAGATGAAAGTCAATCGACTTTCCTTAGTGGACGTGTGTAAAATGGCACCCGGATTTGACATTCAAACGCCAATTCGTGTCTCCACGCTGAATCGATCGCTGTATAGATCGCCAAATCAGTGTGCACAGACAAAGAGCTTCTGTGCTGTCTTGGCGGCGACGTCTACCAGGACGACTTGTCTGCTCAAGAATGGTAAAGCATGCTATTCCGTAGTGAAGCAGCGCGACAACCCCCGAATGCAGCACGAAGTGGTGAAACAGCCTGTGCGAGAAGGATTCTATTGTTGGCTGTGGAAGAGTAGATTTCATTTTCTTTTCGGGCCAGTGATGGAAGCGGTGAGATATCACGCGGGTTGTTCGGCGAGAGAGAGTGAAAGGGGCATGCGAGGGGCGGATACTGGGATGTTGGATGTGACGAGGATGCAAGTCTGGAAAGTCTATATTATTACTCCGTACTTGGACTAGGAAGGCTAGGTGGTTGATCGGCTCACGCGACAGTTGGCATTTGGGTGTTTGACCAACTGCAACTATCCATTGGGGCGAATAGAACCATGACTACCTATGTCGGCGTGTCTGGGTAGTAGGAATGTTCACAAAACCCACCATGACCGAGCCGTACAAATTCGGATCGCTGATGATAGGACAGGGACTACTCTGTACCGGGCCACATTTTTTTGCTCGAACTTGAAACTCGATAGACGAGGTTATCCGAGCCTTCGGTGCTGCATCGAATGAGACTCGGCTGCTGATCGATAAACTCTGGGATCTGGGCCACCTCATCCCTAGGCCTGTGAATGGTTCAAAGTCATTGGAATTTAACCAGAAAACATGTCAAAGTTGTTCGAGGTACTTGAGAGGAATGAAGGCGGACGCCACTGCTCGTTCTACTGCTTTGTGGATAAAATAAACTCAAAAGTCAATCAGCATGTGCATGTGCATGGGCTGCGGGAGCGAAATGAATCGAGAGTTGCGTGTCAGGTCTTCCAAGCCCGGAAGTCGGGTTGAGTCGCGCAATTGAAGACTCATCAATGGTTTCAAGACACATTGTTTAATGGTTCCATTGGTTCAAGGGAGAAGAAGAGGGAGGGGGCGTGAGAGGCAAACCTACCCAACAAGAAACAAGGCACATGGCCGACAGAGGGTCGTACCTCGAACAAAGAAATGCTTCGTTGAAGCTTACGGATACATGCCCCTTGAAAACCCCGTCATGATCAGTCCATCGTTGGCTGCACGCGGTCAACACTTGGCCTGCAGGAGATCAAACAAATGTGGAGGAAATGCCGTGTCTGGTCCCAGGTTCCTGGGTTCACCAGTGCTGACCACTTGCAGTCTATGGAGAAGAGGCTGCCGGTCTGCGACGCGCCAATGCCCGACTGTGGAACTCTGACAGGATACTATAAAGTCGGAAAAAGAGGCCGAGTGCGAGGCCATTTCTGAGGCATTCCCAGGGGTTTGGACAAGGTCGATGACATTCAAGCCGGGTCTCTATCTTGAAGAGAAATGGCCCGCCATGAGATGAACTGAATTAATTAATCAATTAACTGGCCAACTAACCAGCCAGGCCAAGGCGAAGCCGTTGCCAGCAGGTTAAGATTAGGCGGTGATAACTCGAGACAGACGCACGAAATGACGCTGCCAGCGTTGGCAAATGCAGACAAGGCCCTGGTCGGGAGATGACGAACGGAATAGCCGCCTCGAATTAGCTCCGTTTCAGACAGAGTGCCGGAGCACACGGAGGGCCCACGGAGGGCCCCCCCCCGCCTCAGCCAAGCCCAGCAGGCTTTAGCCGGTTTCCAGGGCTTGCATGCCCCACCACGACCCGCGGTGAAGAGGTGCGAGGCTCTTCACCCTCGGAGGAGCTTGTTTAATGGAGACGAGGGCGGCTGATGAGATTGTGATTGGGTAATTCCACCAAGGAATAGCCACAGCTCGCGCCACATCTACCAACGGGCTGCAAGGATCCTGTACGTATCAACGTACGGGAAAAGGAATGGATAAAGACAGGTGAGATCAATGCATGGCAGCTCACGACCGGGAGGAATGCGTTTCGCGTTTTGTTGATGCTGAGCTCTTGCAGGTGAAATGCATTGCGATGCTGATGCATCTCTAAGAATACGAGGCACAATCTTAACGTTGATTTGGGGACGTACGCCTCTAATTGCAACTGTGGCATTTTACTCAGCCGCTAGCCGTGTAACTGCAAACGGAAACCAGCCCAGCGCGAGGCTGTTCGGCACCTCGGGACCCAGACGCCTCCGGCAATTGATGCTCCAACACAGCGAATGTAGAATACGCAAGCAGAAAATGCTACAAATTAAACATTGGGCTGGCCCCGGGCTGGAAGACTTGGCATTTCGGCTTCCCGGGTGGCTTTGGATGCCACGCAAGCAGCTTTCTCCAGCATGATCACCTGTGGATCGTCGCTCATGGGGGCTGGCGGAGATCATTTGAGGAAGCAGGGAGCGGCCTAGATCGCTTCGCGCAGCAGAGCAACATTGGCCAACTACAGTGGAGGGGGGTTGCTCAAATCGCTTTGGCTTGCGATTCGGCACTGATCGGGGATCGGTCTAGACCTGTTGGCTACAGTATGAGAGATGACAAGGTTTGATGTTGGAAGTAAAGTAACTAACCTCGTTTATGTAGCATGATGGAGGGTTGAAGAGCAGGGGAAATGATAGGACGGCATGGGGCTGAGGAGCAGAAGAATCATTACTCCGTAATCATTACTCCGTACCGACAGCCTGCATCAACAACATCCAACGCAGCGTCAAACGACCAATGGCCTCAGGAATCCCAGATGGGATTAGATACGTAGCAATTAGATGGGGGAAGCCAAGGGTCTGGGAGATTGATTGTCCTTATCCCGCTTCGGTTTGAGCGTAGCCAGGGCCTAGGGTCGTGTGTTTGATTACCCTATGTTTGAGCCTTGTCGAGAGCGCATCTGCCGCCTACGTAATGCGATCCCAAAAGCCAACGCGAGGAGCCAGCCGTAGATCTCCTGCCTAAACTGTTTTGCGTTGCCTTGAAACCAACCTGTTTCTATCCAGTCTCTGGGACGCAAGCCACCGTGATGGATAGATGATTGATGATGTGTCAGTGGCCTCTAGGGCAAAAGGGGAGCAGAGTCCAACGGGAAAATGCAGGGGTGCCATCGTGTTGCTGGAGTGGCCCGTGCATCTGCCGAAGACCGAGCACAAGACCATCACCGTGGGGATGACCTCCCGTCGCCGTTAGTTGCTAGGTAGCTTGTTCGATGGGGCCATGAGAGTTGAGTTGCTCAGTCAGGTAGTCTAATAACCATCAATGGCGGGGGGGTTTCAATATCGATCTCAAAGATCAGCAATGCCTGGCAGATTGTTCCCGCTGGACTTGAATGCTACGTGCAACCCTCCCTCAGGTACCTAGATTCCAATGGATGCTTACATGCCTGGGGTTGTTCCTGGTGCCTTGCAGCGCCGTCTTTCTAGCGCCGAAAAGGAAAACTGCCCCTGGCGCGGCGAGTTCACTGGCCAGTCCGCTAAGCGCGCTCAATTTCAGGGGTCATTCTAACAACAGCAAACCAGACCACGACCACAGCCAGTGCCTGCCCGTGTCTGCCAGCTGCGACGGCCCTTGGCAGTGCGCCCAAAACAAGCCTCATCTCCTCCTCGCTAGGATGGCTCCCCCTCCCGTTGTTAGGGCGTCGCCCTTTACTTTCCCCCGAAACACCTCCACTCCGCTTCTCTCGCTTCTCTCCACACTCCCAGAGGACGCCACCGACAAGCTCCAGACTCACCCGTTCTCTTCCAATTAACAGTCTGTCACTATCGCTCACCGGCATTCTGCTAGTACGTTGCTCCAATACCCCTCGGGTCGCCTAACGCAGCTACCTAGCCCGGGAGGAATCCGCCCCCTGTAACACCCCTGCTCACATCCTCCAGGCACTCGATTGCAGGCCCGCTCGATCCCTGGATTCCCTGCAAAGCATCCAATCCATACCATTCAGCCAATCATCCCTGGCCTCGCAGTGGCTGGCCGTCTGCGACCCGCCGTGCAGTTCCTTTTAACGTCCTCGTCCGCTCCGAAGCCATCTCGACCTCTTCCCTCTTCTTCACCCCCCTCAAGAGTCTCGCAGGGCCCGACCTTCTTTTTCTCTCCGCCTCCCACTTCGGCTGTCACTCCTTTGTTTGCGTGTCTACGACATTGCAGTCCACTCCTTTTTAACCACAAACTCAAAAGCCAAGCCCCTCCGGTTGAACCGTTGAAATAGTCCGCGACTTCCTCACTCCGATCTCCCCCTTCGGTATCGCAAAGCAGGCCAAGTCGTCGCTCCCTCAGCTCTCCCTTCTGTCATTCCTTTAACGTTGGACTTCTGTTGTTGTCTAACCACACCAACCTTCGAGACTCCTAGACGGAATCTCGCCTTCAGCAGTGCTGTTAACCGCTCTCAGACTGGTTCTGAATCACATCCGGATAGCCTCTTTCTGAACGCAACGTTCAAACGCTACCACTCCAACCTCAAAAACCATCCCACAAAGGTAAGCCTGAATCACTTTGTTGTCTGAGCCCTGCATCCGTGTTCCTGCATCCGTGTCCCTGCCATCATTGTCTCTCCTTTGTTCTCCACTCGTCTCAGCCTTTGATGGAGCAACTATCGATTTCCTCCCTTGCGAGATCATCGACTCGGCACTGCCCTCGACAAAGCACCCTCGGGAAAGCAAGTGCCCGTCTTTGATGACGCGAACATCTATATCGACAGCAAAGCCCCTCTTCCATACAAGGGCAACTTGTGCAGCACCCTGAATCAGATATCATGCTAGTTCTGACCCCGAGTTTGTCTCAACACCAAATGTCTTACACGTTCTCGTCCAAACATTCCCCACAAGAAACAACATTCCACCCTTGTTATCAGCTAGCCTCATCGTTTTCGTCAAACGTATACGGAAACAGCTATTGCCAAGCGGCATTGGTTCCTGTTCTGCTCAACCGAATCCAGCCACACCTACTATCCCTCAAGCTTATAAAACTGACCTTGTTCCCAGTTTATCTCATCTTCCCGTGTTCTCTTCACCGATCACCATGAAGGCGTCTATGTTCCTCCTCGGCGCTAGCGCCATCTTGGCCTCGGCCAGCCCTATTCGAGCTCGCCTTCAGGCGCGTGCCCTCGAGACCGAGTGGGTTTACGAGGTTGTTACTGTCACTGTCGTTGCTGGTGAGGAGAAGGAGGAGCCTACCGGCGTCGTTTTCCTCGAGCACCCCGCCCCCGAGCCTACCAAGGAGGTTGAGGAACCCAGCCGTAAGCGACCTTCGCCTCCCAAGAAGGAGGCGCCCGCTCCCAAGCCTACCGTCGTCACGGTTGAGCCCAAGCCTGAACCCACCGTCGAGAAGTCTTACCCCGAGCCCGAGCCCGTCAAGGAGGAGAAGCCCAAGGAAGAGAAGCCCAAGCCTCAGCCCAAGAAGGAAAAGCCCAAGCCCTCCGGTGGCGATGCCGACCTTTCTCTGGACAGCGACTACAAGACCGTCATGCTCTCGTACCACAACATTCACCGTGCCAACCACTCTGCTCCCGCCCTTCAGTGGGATGAGACCCTCGCTGGCTACGCTGAGAACACTGCCAACGGCTGTGTCTTTGAGCACGACATGTGAGCAGACTCCCTGATTCTGATATAACTAAAGACTGACGCATGAAATAGGAAACAGGGCAATGGTGGTTACGGCCAGAACCTTGCTTCTTGGGGCGCCACCAGCGACATCGACGGCTTGAAGAACAAGGCTGCCGCCGGTGGTATCACCAACCAGTGGTACAACAGCGAGATGGCCAACTGGTCTTTCTACGGCCAGGAGAACCCCCCCGAGGGCATGGACATCCAGCTCTATGGCCACTTCACCCAGGTCGTCTGGAAGGACTCCACCAAGGTCGGTTGTGCCACTGTCAAGTGTGCCGCCGGCACCGTCCTCAGCTACCCGTCCTGGTACACCGTCTGCAACTACAACCCTCAGGGTAAGCATCTCTCATTCTCCGTATCAAGAAAAGGAAGCTAATGTTTGATGTCTAGGTAACTTTGGCGGAAAGTACGCCGAGAACGTTCTCCAGCCCGATGGTGCTAAGCGCGTCACCGTCTAAAGGCACAATTGGCCTCCTCGTCATGAGTGGACAAGACTCGTTTCTACACCTACGGGTATGAGAAGCCTGGCATTATTGGTTGGGCACAGCACTCTCTGGTGAGGTTGCAGAAAACGTAGCTGGTAGTCCGCGTCCAAGGCAACTTCTTTTTTTATCTTCATTTCGATTCTCACATGTACGTTACGCAACATCGTACGTTACGATCTTCTTTGCTCAAACATGGGCCACTTGGCCAACTTTTCTTCTCATGGTCTTGTCTCTTACATGCCTGGCGTCTTTTGATGAAAATCGCATCGGATAGGAATGGCGCGTAAGGGGAGGGATAACGAAGAACGCCTCTGGTCTTTTTTTCTCACGAACGCACCGCATGCATCTTCCTTTCGTTGCCTGGCATGGTATCTTGTGGTTGCAGATGGCAACCGACGAGATGCCGAGTCACGGCCGATTTGGGGTTTTACAAAAGGGTGTTTGTTTTATTATTGCCTCTGAAAATGAGTAGCACGTCGGTAGACACGAAATGGCACAGTGATTACGCCAAAAACGGTTGCCAAATGTGATGTGATTATGTGTAGAACGAGTTTCACGTTGATGGCGAGGAGTTGGGGTCCGAGACTGAAAGCCGAGTTTGACTTGGTGGCCGAGCATGTGGCCGAAGTTCTGGAATGTCTTGTCAGACATTGGCTATCTTTAAGTGGCCATCCAAGTGAAGACGTGCCTCTGATGTAGCCTAGGTTGATTTGGGGTTTCGAGCCTGATCTCTCCTAAGACCTCAATGAGTGAGAGATCGATGACTTGTCAAGACAGACGATGGTGATACCAAATCTCGGCCCATACAATAGGCCCCCTGTCCAATCAACCATCTTTAACCATAGGTGTTCCCTGCGCGTGATATCGTCGCTAATGCATCCTTCGGAAGGCGATGCGACTCGAACATGCTCACATGAATGCACAAAGGACAGACATCCCCGCGAGAGGAGAAACATGGATGGTTACCCCGCCGTTTCCGAGGCCGGCCGAGCCGTTGTTATCTAGCTACGACGAAGATGAAGTCGCCGCGAGAGCTGCTGAACATTTGCTATGCATGGACAGCTTGAGATGGGATGGATACAACAAGTGGTGAATTGAGGCAGGCCAATTCAATAGCTTCTTGGGATTGCAGAGGGTGACGTCAAGTTGAAGCAGCATATGGAGGACGGTGCAGGCTTGGTTGGAGTACCAACGCAGATGATAGGTAGGCAACTCGAGAGCTGCATATTTTAGGCCACCACTCTGATCTCCATCAATTTAAAAGGCGCCTTGGTAGAATCCTCATGGCGATTTGCTTCTTGGCCGGTTTCATTCACTTTCCAACTCGTTCACCCAGCTCGCACTTGTGTATGTATCCGCCATGTCGTCCTCCAGGCCGCATCCTCTCGCCCAGCTCTCCCACGACGAGTTTCTCACGGCCCGAAACGCAGTTCTAAAACTCCACGGCCCAGGAACGGCTCTTTTCTTTCGGGCCGTTCATCTCCAAGAGCCTAAGAAAGGTGAGCTCACGGCATTCTTGACTGCCGAGCACAACGGTACCTTGTCCGAGACAACTCCTCGGCCTGCGCGGTGCGCTCAGGTTGAATACGACATTATCGATGATCGGGTTGAGTACACACGCACCATTGTCGATGTGACTACCGAAGAGGTCGTGTCCAAGGGTGTGGCTAACCGGAATGAGCACCCGTACTTTACTGTGTAAGCTACGTCTCCTTCATTGAGTGGCGGATCAGGGCTGATTGAGCAACTCAGCGGCGAGTTTTCTCTTTTTCAAGATGCATGTGTCGATTCAGATCTCTTCAAGGATGCCATGTCCGAGTTTACCCTGCCAGAGGGCTTCGCTGTGACCATCGACCCGTGGCCGTACGGCGGGACATACGACGACAATGATCCGCCGCGGTACATGCAAGGCCTCGTGTTTGCGAGAGATGTGTCCAAGAACAACCCTGACTCGAACCACTATGCGTATCCAATCCCAATCATTGCCGTTATGGATTGGGAGACGAAGCAGGTTGTGCGTGTCGATAGGCTTGCCACTGGAGGTTCGGAGGATGGGCTTGGACCAAAGGAGAGGAGTGACACACCCAAGAGGCTATTTCAGGAGAGTCGGGCGGCTGAGTACGTTCCGGAACTGTTGGATAGGCCTCTGCGAGAGCATCTCAAACCTCTTAACGTGACGCAGCCTGAAGGAGCGTCATTCACCGTCTCATCAGATGGCCTGATTCAGTGGCAGAAATGGCGCTTCCGGATAGGTTTCACACCACGCGAAGGGGCAGTACTTCACGACGTCTGCTACGAGAACCGGCCCATTCTCTACCGTCTAAGCTACAGCGAGCTCACGGTTCCATACGGTGACCCGCGGCCGCCATTCTACCGGAAGCAGGCCTTTGACCTTGGGGATGGAGGTATTGGGCGAGCTGCGAATAACCTCGAGCTTGGCTGCGACTGTCTGGGTGCGATTCACTACATTGATTCGTATCTCGCTGCGTCGGATGGAACTCCGACGCCGGCAAAGTCGGTGGTTTGTCTGCATGAGCAGGACAATGGGATCTTGTGGAAGCATACCAACTTTCGGACGCATCGGGCGGTGGTGACTCGCATGCGGGAGCTCGTCGTTCAGTTTGTCGTCACGCTGGCGAATTATGAGTACATCTTTGCTTATAAGCTTGATCTTGCGGGAAACATCACCGTCGAGACTCGCGCAACTGGCATTGTTAGCATCGTGGGCATAGATGAGGGCAAGACGAGTGGCTACGGCAACATTGTTGCGCCGGGAGTTCTCGCGCAGAACCATCAACACATCTTCTCTGTGCGGGTCGACCCGGCTGTCGACTCATACACTGCAGAAGATACACAGGTTGTCGTGGAGGAGAGTGTTGGGAGGCCGACCAACCCGCGCACGAACCCGATGGGAAACTTGTACAAAGTTCAGCGGAAGCCAGTCGATAAGGCTACGTGGTTAGACGCAGAGCCACGCCTCAACCGGGTCATCAAGCTGGAGCACGCGACGAAGCGCAATGCCGTGTCGGGCCGGCCGGTGGGCTACAAGCTCATCCCGCCAGCGACGCAGATGCTCCTCGCGGATGAGACGAGCGTGACAGCCAGAAGAGCCTTGTTTGCGCTGCATAACGTTTGGGTCACGGGATATCGTGATGGAGAGTTGTGGGCGGCGGGCGAGTTTACGAACCAGAGCAGGGCGGAGGTTGGCGGCGTGGGGGATATGGTGAGGAGGAAGGATTGGTTCAGGGACGAGGGACGGGAGCGGAATGGAGTAGACGAGCATGATAGCGAGGCCGAGCATGAGGAGAGAGGGAGGAGAAGTAGTCCTGTTGTATGGGTGTCGTTTGGGTTGACGCACAATCCGCGAGTGGAGGACTGGCCCGTCATGTTTGTGCTTGCTGCCCCTGATTGCACTTGACTTTGCTAACGCCGTCGCAGGCCTGTTGAGATTCACCAGATTCATCTTCGCCCTGCTGATTTCTTCACGTCCAACCCTGCTCTCGATGTCCCGTCGACGAAAAATGAGACCAGTGTCTTGCTGTCGTGTTGCGGGAACAACAAGGACGCTGGGTTTGAGAAGGAGCCGTTGGTGCAGGAGGATCCAATGAGCCATCTGCAGGGCGGAGGGCCTGATATTGAGGCTCGCATGGCGGGAGCAAGGATTGACGATGGAGGTGATGTGTAAGGACTTGAAGCCTGGTGGACTATCTGTGCAGGTGTTCAACAGAGGGGTGCTTGGAATGACGGAGATGGGTGAGGGTCGTTTCACGACAAACATGGCGGGTTGTTGGATATGTCTTGTTTATTTTGATCTAGTGCTCGATCTTGAGTGAAAAGTCTACGTGCGGCACACCCTGATGAATCGAACTTGTCGAGAGGATATCCACATCTATGATATGTGAGTGTATGATCTGCTTCTGAACCAAACCGTGACTTACCATTGCACAGGTACGCCTCGACATTATCCTCCTGCAATCCACCCGAGACCTCAAGCAAGAAGTGCCTCTTCCCTTGCCACCGCTCCTTGAGACTCCGGGCAGCGATCTTGACGCCATCGCCAGTAAAGTTGTCCAGCATCACGACATCCGCGCCCGCTTCAATGGCCTCGTCAGCCTCGGCCTCGCTCTGCACCTCGACCTCGACCTTCATGCTGAATCCAGCGACGGACTTGGCGGCCTTGACGGCGTCGGTGATGCTGCCTCGGCTCCAAACGTGGTTGTCCTTGAGCATGACCATGGCGCTGAGGTCCATACGGTGAGCGTCCGCACCGCCGACCAGCATGCCGTACTTTTCCACAAGGCGGAACCCAGGAGTGGTCTTTCGCGTGCCCGCGATAACACCCTTGTATCCGGCCGCGCGAGCCATCACCACCAGTCTAAGACTGCGCGTGGCGACGCCAGAGCACCTCGCCAGAGTGTTCAACGCAACTCGCTCGCCGAGAAGGATGCCGCGCACGGGGCCCTTGACGGTCGCGATGCGATGCTTGCCGCTGCTCAGATCAACGGCCTGGCCCTCCTCGGCGTGCCACTCGACGGTGCAGCCGCACTGGGCGAAGACCTCGTCGAAGAAGGGCCGGCCGGCGATGACGCCGCCGGATTTGCCCCAGAGGGTGGCGACGCGGGGCTCGTCGCCGACGACGAAGCCGGCGTAGTCGAAGGAGGGCGTGTCTTCGGCGAGCCAGGCGGTTACCGAGGTTTTCCACGAGGGGGGGAGTAGGGTTGCGAGGTTGCCTGTGGGTTGTGCCATTATGAGGGGTGCAGCTGCTGGCGTGGTGGGAGATGAGAGAGCAAAGGAAGAACTTTTGAGGTAGGAATACTCAGAGACGACGGTAGAGCCGGGTTGTCGCGGAACGGGGTTGCGGGATCGGATCTGAAGGCGGGGGAGCTGAACGGAACAAGTGGGGGTGCCCGATGGGGTTCGGATTCATTCATATTCTGGTATCAACGGTGTAAGTCGCCGCTTGTCTTCTTAATTGTATTGAATATTGTGCTGGTAGATATATAGTGAGGACCCTGGTCGCATTGTATTGCACTTTGAAGCATCACAGAGCAAGTGGCAACTGGCCGGAACTCACCAGTCGCAGAAGCTACTCTCTCCTTGACGTTCACCGAACAACTAACGTTATCCAGCCATTATTAATTAGGTGCATGTCTATTTTATGCACATTTATTTACTCAGGACCTCAGATAGGATACAGCTAGACTCACTTCCCGGCCAGGTCTCACTCACCCATGTATCCTAGCTTACTTTGCAAGCTTGATGAACCACGAGAGTCAATGACGCGCGCTCGGCCATGATCCTACGCCGTAGTCCGAAGTCCGGCATGGCCAGCTATTATCTACATGGTCTAGCCTAGGTATGTAAAAGCTGGCCATACCGTATAATTCAGGGTGCCTTTCAACAAGCACTCTCCTTTCTTATATCAACCAAAAGTTCAGTTTCGCTGTATTCCGAGCCTCAATCTACCAAAACGTTGTCGCATCTGCGCGGCCCAGCTCCCAAGGATGAGCCAACTCCAGATTCTCATATCCGGCGGCGGCATTGCTGGCCCTGCCGCCGCCTTGTGGCTTTCCCGTCTTGGCCATACATGCACAGTCCTCGAGCGATTCCCCTACTTGCGCACCGAAGGCCAGCAGATCGATATTCGAGGACAAGGTATCGAGGCTGCAAAGCGCATGGGGATCCTGGAAGATATCCGGAATCATGCCGTGGACGAACGAGGACTACAGTTTGTCGATTCAGATGGGAACCAGAGAGCCTTGCTGGAAAGAAACGATTCTGGCAAAGGCAGGCAGTCCTTCACGAGCGAGTATGAGATTATGAGGGGCGACTTGTGCAAGATCATGTACGAGACGACAAAGGAAAAGACACAATATCGCTTCGGGTCTTCAATTGAGAGCTTCGAAAACGTTGGCGACAAAGTCAGGGTGGAATTCTCCAACGGTGCCGCCGAGACCTACGACTTGCTCATCGTCGCCGACGGCCAAGGCTCGAGACTTCGCAAAAGGATGTTCCTTGACGACCCTGACGCAACATTTACACGCCATCTTGGCGTGAACGGGTGCTTCTACAACCTTCCAAGGATGCCAGGCGATGAGAATCTGGCGACAACCTACAGTGCCCCAGGCCGTCGAAACATGTCGACGCGCTGGCACAGTAAAGACCGAGGCCAGGCATATCTCCTAACCATGTCTCACGAGAAGGAGTTCCAAGAGGTGATGAAGAAAGACGTCCCAGCTCAAAAGAAGCTCTTCAGCGAGGTATTTCAGGATGCTGGCTGGCAGGCTCCGCGGCTCATCGAGGCCATGAACGCGGCTGATGATTTCTACGCTCAACCTTGTGTGCAAATCAAGACAAAGACTTGGTCCAGGGGTCGCGTCGTCCTCCTTGGAGATGCGGGATACGCACCGTCGCCGCTGACGGGCATGGGTACGACGCTCGCTCTGGTCGGGGCCTGCGTTCTCGGGGGAGAAATTGCAACACACGGCCATGATATACCCAAGGCGCTGGAAGCGTACGAAGCCAAACTGAGGCCATACGTCGATCAGTCTCAAAAGCTGCCGCCGGGTGTACCTGGCATTGCGTATTTCGATACGGCTTTTGGCATCAGGGTTCAATTATCTGTGGTGGCTTGGGTGACGAAGCTCAAGATTGACAAGGCGCTGCTTTCTATTTTGCCAGAAAGCAAAGGATCATGGAGGATTCCTCCTTACCAGGAGACGGAGAGTCTCAAAGCTTAGGAAGTCTAGTGACGGTGGCGAATAGTCAACTTGGCTCATTATTTAATCTTACATCTCTTATAAATGGAACTTTTAATTGGATTCTTCAACGATACGTTGTCTCTTTCGAGACATTTCGTAATTCTACATGCCGCTTTAGTGTTTAACTAATAGCGTTGGCCTACAATTCAAGCACGTACAGTATCCAGGAGGATCCAATGTCATAATAAAATATTTTATACATGTAAGATATGTCTCTGAAAAGGCCAGAGCAAAATCTATATACACAAACAGAAAACCATCAGGGCAGATGCAATTTCGTCGCTTGCCGCTGGGGAGGCGAACTCGGTTGCAGATAACCAAGAGGCGCGTGCGTCACAGACGCATTGCGGCATGTCGCTGAAACTCTTTCGAGCTTACAGGACGTTCTTCATGGCGCGGCGGCGGCGGCGGCGAGAAGAGCAGCCGGTCTTGGGGGGGTTGGTCTCGACGGGAGCGGGCTGGGCCTGAGTGGGAGCAGAGGCACCCTCAGAGCGGACAACGGTGGAGAAGGTGGGGACAGGGGCGCCGGGCTGACCAGCGTTGTTGTTGTCGTTGTCACCGATGCTGCCGCCAGCGGGCTTGGTGGGAGCCTGAGTGGGAGCAGCAGAGGTCTTGTCGGCGACGGGAGCCTCGGTGGTGGCAGCGGGAGCGGCGGCAGAGTCAGTCTTGGGGGACTCGGGAGCAGGGGCGGAACCACTGCCGGAACCGGAGCCGGGGCCGGTCCAGACGGGAGGTCCGGGGATCTTGTAGCTGGAGGCATCACCGCCGTAGAGGTTGAAGTGGATGCCGGCGTCAGTGTACTTGTAGCCCTTGTTGAAGTCGAAGTTTCCGTCGGGAACAGCGCTGCCAGAGCCGGTGACCTCGACCTGGACGCAAGAGGGGTAGAACTGGGCACCACGGGCAGGGTTCTTGTCGAAGGTGGCGTCGGACTCGTGGTGGGCAATGATCTCCTGGCGGATCAGGTACTTGCCAGCCTTGAGGGCGGAGGGCAGGTCGAAGTCAACCTTGCCCTTGTTGGCAATGAGCTTGTCGACAGCCCACTTGCCGCCGGAGAAGCCATCCTCCTGGATCTTGGTCCAGATGGCGCCAGTGCCAGCGTCCTCGGTGTAGGGGGCAATGTAGGTGATGATGGGACCCGAGTGGGACTTGTCGATGATGTCGTCGGAGCGGGTGTTGTGGTACCACTCAAAGGTGAGGCTGTCACCAGCAGCAGCCTTGACGAACTTGGGGGCAGCCTTGCCACCGTTGACGTTGCAGGCAATGTCGGGCTTGGTGAGGTCCTTGACGGGGCTGTTGTTCTCAGGGCTTCGGATGTAGATGTTCTTGCCGTCACCCTGGTCTTTACCGTTGACCCAGACGCCGTACATGAGGGCGTGGCCGGAGACGGAGCTGGCCATGGCCAGAGCGGAGATGGCGGAGAAACGCATTTTGATAGATGGTCTGCTTGACGTTGGTCGAGTTAAGGATTGGATGAAGCGTAATTCACGGGTAAAGAATCGACTTCGGAAGTTTCAAAGAATGAAGGTTGGCACAGCCAATAGAAAGAAAGTGAAAGAGAAAGAAGGACAACGACAAGACTGGTTTGCAAGGACGAGTGTGGATGGGAAGAAGGAAGATGGAGAGAGTGATGCTCACCTGGACTTATATATCAAAGCTGCCCTCTCGAACAAAGCCCCAGCCATGAGCAAAATAGCCAGTCCCACACCTCATGCCAGCCCGAGGACAAGGGAGTTCCTCAGATTCTGCAAACAAGGATGAGCTCTCATCTCGCCAAAGCCGTTGACAAGGTGCCAAGTCTCATCTCAAACGGCGCGCTGGGATCTACTAGCCCAGGACGGCCACGAGTCCGATCAGAAGGTGAGGACCTCGCCTGGCGGCAGTTTTCACGCAATCTAGATCAAATTGGGACGAGCGTTCAGCGCATCTCCCGCCCAAGATGCGAGATTCGAGGCAATGCACCCCCTGCAGCGGACAAGCAACCAGGCGCCTCAACCTTGTTGCTCGCAGGGGCCGTGCATCTCGACTCCATAGCGGGATAGACTTGATAGACGGAAAAATAGCACTGACGGAAATTGAAACTTGGTCGCCCATTGGGGCGGCCGTGTCCAGACGCTGGGCCGCCTGCCCAAAAAGGCTTATCCCCGGCGCCTCAGTTTGAGCCTCACGGTGCCAGGGGCATAGACAAGCGTTTATTGGACAAGTGGCCGGCCAGCAACTGTAAACCCTGCCCTTTGGAACCTTCCACGATCCCCTTCAATAACGGAGAGTCGCTATTGGAATCTCTAGCGCCCCGCCGGCCGCCAAAAGCACATCCCTGCCATGTCCTCACAGCGCAGCGGCACAGTTCTCACAGCGTCCACCGTCCAGGACTGTGTCAAACCCCTGTCAGCACTCTTTGTTCATCACTGTCTTTCAAGCAGTTGGCGCTGTTGCGTTGCCCCTGATGATCACGGCCCAATCACATGGAGGTGCAGTTTGCTTTGTTTTTGGCGATAAACTCCACTCCCACCTGAAACGACGCGAAAATCATCTGATCCGACTGGGGGAATTCCCAATTGTGCGGACGGAGGAGTTGCTGCGGTCTCAAGGGGTTTCAGAGGAAACAGGCACAGCGATCAGCGCCCGGCAGCAAGCGGTGTGCTCTTGAAACAGAGCCCCCCGATTTCGAGCATTGATCATCCAATGCTACCAAGCAAGCAAGCGAAAAACACGCAAAACGTGGTGTTTCCAAGAGTTTTGCTGTTTCTTCTGTGTCAGGCGCCGTATAAACATCAGACCACCTCCGTTTCCGCAGAATGCTCCGTGGCCGTGAAACAGCTGCCATCCATCACGTCGTTCATGCTGAAGTCTTGGCGACCCTCACAAAGTGTTTGGTTTGCCTATAATAAGTCCAACCATGGATGTTGGCGGCAAGAAACGCGGCACAGTTGGGTACGAGGTGGTGCAGTTTCAGGTGCAAAGTTGGTGATGGTCGACTATTGAACGATCCAGTTAAGCTTGAAATCTTGACGGATCATTGGCCAAGGGTGTCAAGCTTATCGTCCTTAACCTTTGGTGCAACGGAGGTTAATTTACCCTAGACTGGAGACTGGCAATCAAATTAGTTGCCAAAGGGAGCCAAACCTCGATAGTTCGAGACACGAAACTGTATAAAGTAGTTTATATCTAAAGAGCCTTACTATATTAAAATTCGTTGGTGGTTTCTTTCTTGGTTTGTTGGTACTAATTGCGCTTGGGGAAGCTACTTTCAGCTGGTCATAAAATGAGTCTACACCACAACCTGGGCGCCAACTGTCTTAAGATCTCTATTACAACTAGCCTCCTCTCACCTTCGCCTATTAGATTAGACGGCGGCTATGTGACTATGATCGGAATGTCTCGACCCTCCACGCTGCTGGTCCGCCCAATCCAAGGCAGTGCCCTACACCAATATAAAGGATGTCAACCCTCATATAAATACTGACCAACTTGACTGAGTTGGTAGTCTTATGCACTGTGGCCATTTGAGGCACTCGCGACAGAACATGATCCCAATTGCTGGCTGCGTCCTGAGCATCGACGTTTGCACCCTGCCTCTCCAAGGCCCTAGAGAAGCTGTTCATGTTATTTTTATACGAACCATTGTGGCCGCACTTGTCTTCCTCCAAGGCAGCAATTCCCTACGAATTGAGAGACCTGATTTGGGCCTTTGCCACTGGAACCGGAGATGCAAATGGGCTCATAAGGTGCTGTCACCAGACGAGAGACGAGTTCTTGCGCCACTGCGCCATCCCCAATAACATCTCGGACTCAAAATATACCCAGAGAGTTTGGCCAAAGTTTGAATACACCTGGGAGAGAAGCGCCCATTCATACCGTGCTGTCAGCGGTTGCAATGGGCAACCAAGGAGTATCCTGAAGGAATGGACGAGGAATAATCTGGCTCAATAGATGGTGGGACTGCATGGGTTGCTGTCAGGACCCCATCAGCGTCATGGACGAACTTGCTCTCCCGGTTGAACAACTAGCTCTGAAGAGTTGGGTGATGTTCCGTAAGGCGCCTCACCACAGCGACGAGCCTAGTCACCGCCCGTGCGTGGAACGCCATCATCTCGACAGACCAGTTGCGCTTCGACGCGAATGCATTCGACTCATTCGGCGACCGATGGATCGAGATCGGTATCGGGGGTTCTGTTACCCAGAAATGCGCATATGGACTGAGTTGTTGTAAGGGCCAGTTCAATTATTAGGGATGAGTCCATAGCGGGATAGCATACGAAATACACTGGATGCAGCTAATAAGTTGTTGATTCCCGATTAGATCACTCTACTCCTAAAACTCGATCATCTTGGTACATCTTTAGGCTACATCTCTCATAATACTTTGTCACATTTATCTAATCCTAGGCTAATCCTCTCCTCATCCTTTGCTATCGTCATCTACCCCCAGCTGATCCTGTTAAGGGGACATATTCCTCGCTGTCGAATCACTTCTCCACAGGTTAACGGATTGCGGCTTGGACCACCCGTCAATGTGAAACGGTCCGCCTTCCATGACGATCCGTGGGTGGGATGAACACTGCCAAGAGGGTGTCACATCAGCCCATTCTAAAACCCAAGACTCTCTGCTCGTCTTCCTCGGCAGTCTCAGAATCCGTCATGGCGAGAACAACCCGCCTCAGTCAGAGACACAGCCACATCTGATCTTTGGATAGCCATTCGATGATTTCCCTTGCAACGGATGATACCCAGGGGCACGAAGGCATGGTGATCAACAAGCCAAAGGCCTCCATTGTCGTCATTCGTCCCCTTATAAAACTAGAAGGCGGCTACAGCATGCCATAGCCGCCGTTTATTCCTGCAAAAGCTTTTATCGCGGTCTACTTCGGGGATTCATACAGATAGCCGCATCGGATCACGTCCCCTTAGACCTCATGGTGTGTCTGCTGCTGTGGCAGCTTGTGCAACTGCTCACTACGCGATGGACCGTGGTGACCCATGACGAAGACACATTCCACATGAGGCTCGAGAGTCGAATCAGGAGTGCCAACCGCCGAGGTGCCGTCATCTTCAACGCGGTGGTCAACAACGATGTGGCCGGCAGCTGCGTCGGGGATCAAGTTTCGGAGCCGGAGCGCCTTGGGAACCCGGAACGCCGTAGAAACCCGGGTACCACCACCACGCCGGACCAGCAGGCTCTGCTTATGGTTATGTCCTGGCGAATTGGATGGGCCGGCCTGAGCCAGGTACCTGCTGCCGACAAGATCGACATTGCGTGGAAAAGTGGGAGGTGGGACATCTGTTGGATCAGGAGGGTCGCAGATTCCGGGGTGTAGTTTTACTGAAGCGTAGTCTAAGTCTTGGCTTAGGATTTGATAAAATGTATGCAATTATACTAAAGGCTTAGCTTAGAGTTAACTGAGGTCGCGTTGCGTTGCCTGACCACCTACCGAGTTTGTAGAATGCTTCGTCTCGCCTTAATGAGGACAATGCGACTGTTTATATTCAGGGAGGCTACTTGAGAACTCTTAATTGAGCTTGAGCTGTTTATCTTCAGCCAGTTGTTTAGCATCCTCGACAATCCTTATAGAAGTGTGGCGTCTGTCCAGTGTAGATTTTGCCAGGTGCTAACCTTGTCACACCGTGTAAGTGCTTCCGTGAACGGACCCGGAAAAATGGGTCATATTTCGGAGCCTCCTCCGTCCCGTTCGGGTCTTTCCCGGCCCGGCAATAAGATAACTTCGATCTATACCATTTACGAAGCCATACAGCACATTCGGAGTGTTTGAGATCGTGGGTGCATGGTGATTGATTGACGATACTTGAATCTTGTGATATGAATGAGGCAAATGGACAGACAATCCAATCACGTTACTTGGACTAGGTTTAATTGTTGTTCTGAGCTCTTACAACTCTGATTCGATAGCTCAAGTGATGTAAGCTGCAGTATCACATTGGCCTTTGCTTAGGAAAGCCATCTTACGGGCCCAGTAGGCTCCTATCCCGTCCTCATTAGTCCCCGTGGAAGGTTGTCAGGCACCAACAAGCTCAGATTTCAGGGTTTGCGTATAAGTGGTCTGAATCTCTCCGCTAAAGCAAGAAGAACCTATCATATATGCACTTCCATTTGAAACCTGGTCCCTGACCAGTCCACCCACCACCAGCAGTCGTGAAACACGTTGACATCTGCACGTCCGCCCACATCGTCCCCCGAGCATGTGAATCTCAACGGATGCAGAGCTATCAACTTGATGATAATTGGTCCATCCTTGCATGTTGGCGTCAAGGAAGCTCTCGGGGATATTGTGACAGGTCGGCAAATGGACCTAGTCTGAAAGCGAAAAGTGAGGCGAGCAACGAGCTGACTGCGCCCCCCGGCGCCTGAGAAGCTCTCGCATCCAAGGTTCCAATGCTTCATCTTTGCGTCACAGCCAGTCAACACTGTGGCAATGCAAACGAAGCCCCGACCGCGTGGTTCGGTAACACCCGAGGTGTGTAGTCTAGTGTGTCGTTACCTACACCATCGGGCATCGTAGAGAGTTGTAGATCGCCCAACTCGTTGGGCTCACAAGAGTCAGGGGTTCATTTCCAAAGCCCTGGACCCAGTCGGTAATCTAATCCCTTAGATAGAAGCTCAGTAGCACTGCCTGCTTCCATTCTACTTCGGTTCATCCGATCTTATTATTCGCTACACGTTAATCTGTACACTCCCCAGGCGATCGATATGTTGTCATTCCCAAAAGATGACGGATCGTAATCCCGGATCGTTAGCGGCAGTGACACAATACTTTACCACGTGGTGTTCCCATCCATACCCCAGCTTTGCCGATGTAAATCTGGGGGAGGCCGGGCCTCAATCGTTGCGCCGCCGCCTGAGGCCACCGATCGCGGCCTCCAATTAGACGTCACATCTCTTGCGAGGTTGAGCAAAGATCGACAGTAACCATGACTCGAGCTCAGCAACATAGATATTGTTAAACAAACGTTGTTGACTTTTGAACATGCTAATGTCAGACTGAAGTAGACTCTCGGCAGTGCACTTATCAACGCAGCCAGGGCCTTGCCCCAACAAGAAATTCATTTCGGCGGATTCAATTAAACTGTAGGACCGTCTCTTTAACTAGACACGCATTTGAAAGTACTGCCGTAATCATTGAGTCGTAGGGCTGGCAGCCACTATACCCTGGGCGTTGACCGAATTCAAAGCTTAATATGCACCGGGATGGGAACCACATGGAGGCGTATCCTTTTAACGCACTATGCATAAATTAATGCATGTCTCTCCAAGTCTGCGGCTGTATCTTGACCTCCAACGTTCTGAGAGCTCGTGGAACGGCAAATGACACCTGGGCTATGAAAGTGGCATTCGGCCCGAGAAGCCTGGATAGCTTTGTCAGCGGGCGAGTAGATAGTCATGGTGTATTTGCGTGGTTGCCTTGCTGCACCTAAGTTGTTTTCCTGCACCTAGGTCGCCAACTCGGCGTCTGGTACCTGGGTCTCACCCTCCTCGCCCAGGAGAGGACATCAAAGTCCGTTGACAGATTCTGCCACCCATCACATACGCCTCATCTTCGGAAAGCTTATTTCTCTCATGTGATGGAGATATCATGCTGCTGTTGGTTGATCTGCAGTCCGTGATACGAAGTGCATGCCGGGCCAGCGGAGCGCCGTGGGCTTGCTGGAAGCACTCGGAGAAACACGAATTAGCTACGGATTCGTTTGAAGCCTTTTCAAAGTGTAAAAAGGGGGTTGCGCTGTGATCTAGTCCCTCTGGACGAATCGAATATTGAAGGCGAGCGAGATGGGGCGTGTGAAGTGCAAGGTCAAGATGCAGCAGAGCACGGATTTCGCTCCGCAATGTGCAACGCAGCTTGGATCTAGCGCGCTTCTATGCATCGCCCTAGCAGCTTCGCCCAGGGGTTGTTGTGGATGAGCGTGCGGTAGAGAGAAGAGACGAGGACACAAGGGCCCATTAGAGCTCACTTGTTGGCACGCCACTTGGCGCCCTTTCCTAGCTTGTCTGCCTCAACAGCCCTGTCACTACGCAGCCCGTCTACTCCCGGCTATAGCCACACAAAGCCAGCTGGATCACTGACCCATAGCCATCTTAAAGGCAGGTCTTGATGTCATGGGTGCGTGCAGCAAAGTCACGGACTTGTTTTCCCGGCACTCTTCGCTGGCAGTTCCGTAGCTTACACGATATGTTTGCTGAGCTGGACAGCAATCTAAGCCCCGGGCTGAGCATTCAATATGGTATCCTCGATGATCCCGCAGCAAACCAGTATGACCACGTCAGGCCACCATATGTATCTCTTAGGTCTGGCCGGATCTCTTGAGCCGCATCGAAATAGGGGTATAGAAGGTTCAGCCAGAAGCCGGTGATGATAATGACAGTCGCAGTTGACGCCGTTCTTCTGTATGCAGAGTCCGTGACTGCATGATGGAAACTTCCACCTCACGCAGTGTTGCCACCTCCCCCTGGGTCAACGTCACGGCAGCCTCGTTGCAGGACTCAGGCCCCCTTCAAGGCAACGGCAGCACCCAAGCGATAGACCAGAGGAGCCATGAATCTGTCATTAGTGTCGAAAAAGGCAGCACCGACTCCTCCCAAGTTGCTGACCACGGTCAACAGGCTTCGCAAACCTGGGGCTGGCTATGGAGCAATGATCGCCCGTGGGAAGGCTTCAGCCTGGTCCTCAGGGCCGGTAACGAAGGGGAGGATGATGGAGGCGTGGACCGAGGGCGACGTCGAGCTTCTCAGCCCAAAAGAGCTGAGTTGCGTCGGCGTCAAGCAAAAACCGCTGGCCGCCGCCCCCATACTGTGTAACCTGAATGCACCGTCCCACCCAGAGGCAATGTGAGAGTAAGTGTCTTGTGTCCGACCAATGCTTGTCGCGTATTCTGACCAGCCTGAATAGCATCTCTCGACGGACAGTTAGTTCTTCCTCGGTCGAGTCTTCGCTCATCCGTGCCCCGCCAGAATCACGCCATGTCTTTGCATGGCGCCCGCGTCATGCGAAGCACAACGAGGAACAAAAGCGGTGCGGCGTCAACTTGAAGGGGCCAAGGGTAATACCGAGTATTGTATGCGATCAAAGATTGGCGGAAGAGTCGTGGGGTTGCGGTGCCGGTGGTGAAGATGTTGCTTGGCATCAATAATGGCGCACGGCGGCTGTGATTCGGCTTGCATTAGATCCGGCTCTGGAGCAGCAGACGTGGAGGAGCAGGGAATTGAGGAGGTTGGCGCTTCAGATTTGGCCCAGCGATCTTGTGGACAAACCAACAAGGGCTCCGATGGAGAGATGCGAGACATTGGATAGAGGGGCTGGATGCGCCTGTAGACGGCCAAGAAGCCATTGATAGCCCGAGCGTAATGGGTAGCAATCATTGCAGATGATAGCTCAACTATCGAGTCCAGCAGCCCATTCCAGTGCAACATGACTGTATTCAGCCGCAACAAGGATCCAGGATTCTACGTAGTCCATGGGTTGCAGCGAGCGGTCACGCTTCTGCTCAAATGCCTGTAGATCTCGGCATCACCGATGCGAAGCTGTCAAAGATGCTGTGCACAGTAACTTGGAGACGAAACCCGGTGAGTGCCAGGGGATGCCAGCGTCCTCGCTAACATGGCGGTTGGTGATGGTTATGCGACATACAGGAACGTGCCGCACTGTGTGCTACACAATGGAGTCCCTTGTCTCAAGAGGCTCCATCAACTGCAAGCCACGACACAATGGCAATGGCTCAAAGGACAGCAATGTTGGCCCTTTGTCGCCTGTAGAAAAGACAGTCCCTTGTGCTTCTGGTGGCCCTTGGAACGTACTTGGTCTTCCAAGAGCCGCAACAGTCGTCATCTCCCATCCGCCATCTTTTCTCCCACGCGCTTCCAGTCCGACGAGAGATATCGAAACGAACGAGACGAGCCGATCGACAAGGGATCCCATGATGATTGCGGGCCGCCCGTGACCAGCCACAGCCTCTTCCCAGCCAGACGTCAGTCTGAACAGCGTCCCAGAAACTTCCGAGGCAAAACTCAGACCAAGACGTCGTCTTTTTGCATCTCAACCCGAAGAATAGAACCTCCCTTCATCGGGCAACGGCTCCGTGCCCAGCCGACCTGGTACCTTCGTCATCCCCTGACACGCTGCTTAACCGCCGGTAGGCAACATAACAACGTAATCATGGTAATCCCGGCGGGCGAACCACATGCGGACCAGCTGCCTTTATATCGTTACATGTCATCGCTTCTTTCTGGAAAACAAGCAAGCAATGCCTCCCTGCGATGAAATGATCTTCAGCCAACACTGCCCCTCGTGACGGAACAGTTGACCTTGGGCAGCAAAGAGAAGCCCCAGGTCAAGCACAGGCAGCTTTGCTTGATGCTTGTCTTCCCGGTCCTCCTGATTCACGATGGAGCACAGCATTGGTCCATAACAAGAGATGATGCACTTCAGCCCCTTCTTTCACAGCAGTGCCCCCTGGGCGTCCTCAGCAAACCAGCATCGTTTTCTCCGTTGGCTCTGAATGTCCAGGCAGCGACTGGCAAAGCGTTGTTGTCCTGTCACCTATGCTTCTCATAGCAAGCCCATCCATGCTTGGCGGTCTTCAATCACGGACTGCTAGGGGTCACCGCCCCAGAGGCACCCCAGGCGTCCTCTGCCTCAACAGAGGTGGCACAGTCTGCCATGAAGTCAACCTTTCGTTTGGACAACAACATGGGACACGATGTATATCAACCTGGCATTCCCGCCTACCTCTTCGATCACTTCACCCTTTGGTTCAATACTCGACGCCACGCTCAGCAACGACGCCTACCTTCCGCTTTATCCTGACATCGACATCCTGCTGTTCAGACTATTCGAGCATCGACCCCCTATCCTACAGCGTTAGTCTTCTCTATCAACAATGTCCAATAGGGAGACCTACCACCGCGGTGCACCGGCAACTTATTATGCCTCCCCGAACGAGGACCCGGCCTATGTGCAGTACCAGGGACAGCATCGAGGTCCTTATCAACAGCAACCTTCTGTCGCCGGCTATCAACATTATTCGCATGCTTCGGGTTCGACGCCAGCAGGAGACCCTAGGTATGCTCCGGTGCATGCTGCCGGGGCATACCAAGATGCACCAGGCTATCCCTATACTTCAACTACCCCCCAAGCTCATCAGGGGAGGTACGTGATAAGGCGGTACTCGCAAATGTGAAGATGGTTCGCTGACAACTATCAGTCATCCAGACGACCGGCAGCAGTATGACGATCGTGTTGATTCTGACACTCGAGTGACATTCTCTGGCCCTCAGTATGAGCCAGAGGATCGCCACCAGCGGACCAATACTTTTGTGTACGCCAGTCGAGACAACCAGACCGGATCGCGATACTCGTCGTCTGGCCGTACGGCAAAGCGAAAGGGAAGAAGGCATGCCCAAGACTACATTGAAGACTTCGATAATCATTTTTCCCCTACCGATGATGCCTATGCTGGAAGTCAAACTACTCAGCAAGACTCTTGGCCGGTGACCTATACTCAACAACACGGCGACCCTAGCTATGCCGCCTACCCCAGCTACCCTAACTACCCCAACTATGGCGGTAATGCCTCGGGTACCCAGCGTTGAGTCTGTGTCATGAACATAAAGTCGAGAGGTCGTTCCTGGCGACCAGAGTTTGCCCGCTTGTTTGAATATGGTTACCGAAAAGGGGCTCAGTCGCTTGGCAGTTTGGGCGAGGGGTCTGTTGTCTTGAGGTGTTCTCTCAGTTTGCGTTGTGTATCTCTTCCTCAGTCTGTGATTTGGTCCCTTCAGTTCTGATTGTCATTTAGTGTTCGATTTGCTGGCGCTTGCTTGGGAATAAGGCGAAGGAATATTCATCAATGGATGTATTTGTTTGGGCTGGAGGCGGCTTTGTTTGCCATGTACCATAGGTCGTTAAATATGGAAGCGTCCATCATAGACCGAATAGACGGGCTTTAAACCCCCGGTGATGCCCGTGGTGATGTTGACGCTGAATCTGCTTGTTGGCTGCAAGCAAAAGTACTGTAGCAGTGCGGCGGCGCCATGGTTCAGCTTTGAACGGATCTGGAATCTAGCGGCACATACTGTTGCGTTGCAGCTGGAACCTGTCCATTTACGAGCGAGCGACAACATCACGCTATCCCCCAGCGCTGGAGACTATCAATTATCCGTGCCAAGAAGGGAAACCCCGGAGACACGGCAGCCCACGGCGTTGGTTTGTACTCGGTCCTGCAATGGCTTGCTTCTGCGGTGGATGGATGCATACCACCCTTCAAGATCATCAGGTGAAGGATGCTCGCATCAAACCCGCATGTGCATCAAGTGGATGGCGATCAGATGGCCGGTGTTGGTCGCGTCCAGCTGCACTGCATTGCCCTCCTCAGAGACTCTTCTCTTGTTCAGCACGTCCAAAGGGCCAGGCTAACTGAAGAAACGAAGCTGCTCTGCTATAGCAGCAGACCCTGCCGAGAATTGGGAGCTCCCGCTGTGTGCGAGGGGAGCAAGGGCACATCAACACCACAGCCTGATGGGAAATGGCGCTGGAACCGCCACCACATGTGGGCTAGGTAGAGATGACAGGCCCCAACAGGACCCTCTCGCAGCCGCCATGCGACCGTTACGGGTTTAGGCATGTCGCATATCCTGCGTCTGGGGTGGTGTAGGGGGGCATGTAGAAGATCTGTTCCAAGGGAGACAATTAAAGGATGCCACAGTCCAGCCGCTATTCCTCCCGGCTTCTCGTCCCTTCTTTTCTTTGAAAGTGGATTGATTGCCAGTTCTCCGGAGGCATCTATCGAAGAGCTTGTCGTTTGTTAAGCCCTAGAGCCAGATCGACATCACCAGCCACCTCCGAGGTCTGGCAATCCGCTCCCATCCCCCTCCCTTTCTATCCGCCCGTTTCGTTTCGTTTCGTTTCGTTTCAACCTGATCCATTCACGATGTGCACCTCGGGCGTATGTATCGTCGAGAGGTCCAGCCGTGGGCCACGTCGCCTCGATGAAACGCTTCTCTTCCAGTAACAGTCTGCTCAGTGGCCCTCCCCTTGGCTGTACCCTGAAGCTTGCGCCGCCAGCCTTACTTCGGGCCCTCTCGTCGAACAGGATCAAGATGCTGCGCTGTGACTGGTCGGAGGCCCAGTCACATACACTGCACTACACCAGTCGTTGACACCTTGACGATTGTTCTATCAAGCGACCATGGTCCCCTTTCTTCTTTTGGTTTTGCAGCAATCGTCAGCTGTCTTTCAGGTAAATCGAGTTGACCAAGCCATCCGCCCACCGACATCCTCCAAGCTTACAATAACCGTTGCTTCTCACCACTAGGTGAATAGCCCTGGATAGCTTCGTTGTTGCCTGGGGCATCTCACGCTCCCATCGCCTCCATCCTGGGCTTGGGCATCGATATCCACCTCCGCCGAGTTCAGAAGCCCCGTCGACATCAAACGTATATTCTCATCTCCATCATCGACCACCGGTATCGATTTCCGTCCTGCAGTCTGTCCATCTGCAATAGACACGCAAAGTATCAACTGTGCCCCTAACCATCGTTGGTGAGTAGGACTGGTTATCAAGACGGCGCACTCGGCACCCCAGTCCCTCCACACGAGACAAGACGTCGCCAGCAAATCAACCCTGCTCCTTCGTTGTCGCTAAGGAGGTTACCGCCGCCGCCGCAAGGGAACTTCGAGACCCAGTTGGACATCCATCCTCTTAGTTGCCCTTGTTCCCTTCATCAACGTCGGTTCTGGCGGTGGCTGAAGACAGAAGCGGGCGCCGAAACATTCCTTGACCGAGCCTGCTTCAAGCCATCATCTCGTTAACCCCTTCCATCATGGACCGAGGAGTTGATTGTCGGGGCGGATACGTCGGTCCCCGATGTGTGTTTTGTCTCCATCTCCTCTACTGGGTTGAGGATGCTTGGTGTTGTGAGAATAACGAGTGTCCCTATCAGAATCAGCCGGTGCCCCTACAGCCTTCCCTGCGGGACGGAACTCTCCAGAGCCAATATGCAGGCGCTCAAGGACACGGCACCGCAGGATCCGACAGAGACAACTTCGCTATCACAACTGAAGAACGAGGATGGGACACTCAGGTCCAGGTAGGCCACTCCGGTCCTGGATGGAGTCATGCTAATAGATGCAGACCACTGCCCGGCACGATGACGATACCCATGAGCAAGCCGACTATTATCGAAGCATCTATCATCAAGATGATTACCAGCAAGATGCCCAGCAAGACGACTATCCACCGGTGTCTCCTTCTGAGGCCTTGGGGACCGCGGGTAGTTGGCCCAGGTAGGTCATAGTTCCAACCCTCGAAGATGGCGATGCTAACGACGAGCCAGCGTTGCCCAAAGCAACTCTTACGTCGCAGGAAGAGGCCCCACCGGCTACGAGGCGTACGCAGGTGAGGATGAGGACCAGATGGCTATCGATACTCTCGGCCAAGGATGTCCCGAGAATGAGATTGCTTCGTTCCTCGAGGGCCAAAGCATTCCGGGTAGGGGCGACAGAAACACCAGCGAAATCGACCAAACTATGAACCTGTTTCAATCAGCCGACCATCATATCATTCCCGTTCGAGCATACATGGACCTTGAAATGTCGGACGAGTCGGAGACAGATGAAAGATACCTTGGCGGCCAGGCTATCGGCCGGTATCAGACGAATCCGACCTCTTGATAGGCTGGAGGCCAGGCTTGACTTGAAAGATATGCATGAGAAGGTGCGTCAAGTTCCCTCAAGTTTGAGTGTCCACGCTGACGACGGTGTCCTCCCAGGTGTTTGGATACATTCCGCACGGTCGAGAAGTCAGTCGAAGGGCAGGTCTTTCCTACTGCTGGGCGGTAACGATTTGGATATTTGAGAGGTTCATCATGGCGCGACAGGGCATTATTGCATCGGACAGCGGCCTAAAAGAACAAAGAATTTCTAGAAGAGGGTAATGAAGTCATGATTCGTTCGGGGGCGGTAGAGAGTCGATATTGGTGGAAAGGGGGTATGTTTGGCTGTTCTTGTTTGTCGTTGCCTTCGCGTATCCCTCCGAGATTGTATGCGATATAAGAAGGCTTGTTGATTTGCTTTGCTTGAAATTAAGTAGGTGGCTATTTGACCAGGAGTTGATCTGTCGCATTGCTTTGACCCCTGAGTTCCATCCCACACATGCTCGGCGCCACAGCCATGGCGAGAACTTTACGTTGCCATTCGTATCCCAATTGGCGAAGATGATAGGCCGAGAGTACGTGGCTCAGGTCGCCACCTCTCTCGCGAACTCCGAGAAGGAACATGCCAAGTTCTTATTGTCGCCAATGCAACGCCATCTGAAGACGACAATGACGATCATGCAGGGACTCAGCCATGAGCTCTGTGGCGGTCATTGGTGTATCGCCGAACTCGGGATCGGGTCCGGCCGTGTAAGTCGCCTCCGCTTTCAGCTGGCAGAACAAGCCGAGGTAAGACAGGGACAAAAAAGATGATGGGAAAGACAGAAGGGAGTATGAGGAAAGAAATGAGAGGCGTGCTCACTTTAACTCTTTGTGTCAAGTTAATTACCAGAGCCAGGGTCATGCTCATCATGAACTTGGAGCCCGGCCCCACACGGAGCAGGCCCGTGCCGACACTGTTGATGTCCGGCTGCATTCAAACAAAGACTCTCAAGCCCCGGATGGGCTTTCCATGCTTCATATACGCATCGCGGCCTGTCCAAGCCGAGCAAAGAACACGCGGCTGGTATGCCCGTCTTTCTCCATCCTCCTGTTTCGGTCGGATTCACCGGATACGAAGGCTGAGCTGAGCCCCCCAGAATGACTGTAAATGGCTCTTGTGAGCAATTTTGTCAGCAGACGCTAATTAATGCTTCTTCAATTCCCTCAACTCCGAGGTTCGATTCAAGTGTTGCTCATTCCGTCCCAGGCGATGGCTGTAGCCTCCATAGCGCCTCTTCCAGAGGCTGCACGCAAGTACTTAGGTAACTCCGCCACGCACAAGGGATCTTTGTCCCGGCGTGACTCACTACTTTTTAGCGAGAGAAGCAGGACGGCTACTGCTTCAATGGTTGGCATTGAGCCATATGTAAAGCGATGCATAAAGGCTCCTTCAAGTTGCCCAGGATTTTTGCCTTGAGTAACAAGAGCCGCCTGTAACCAGCCGAATTCTAGTGCGGATCACCTACACCCTGCAGCCAGACCCATCAGCTTCAGATTGCCACCACCAACCCACCACTGAGGCGAAAATGAAGCCTCTCGAACTCGATGGAAGAACAGGCGAAGGCGGCGGCCAACTCGTTAGAGTCGCAATCGCGATAGCTGCCTTGACTGGCCAAGCCATCACCATCACCAACGTCAGAGGAAACCGACAAGGTGGCGGTTGGTGGCCTAGAGCTACATCAGCGCGTCAACACCAGCTGACCTCTTCCAGGACTCAAGAGCCAGCATGTGACTTCTATTCAGTTCCTTTCTGACGTGACAGAAGCCGACGTCGATGGTTTAAGCGTTGGTTCAAAGACGGTCACATTCGCTCCCCGTCGAGGGCCCGATGAACTATTGCAGCGGAACATCAACATCTCAGCCGCCTCAGGGTCTGCCAGCACCCTGCTCATTCTGCAAGCTATTCTGCCCTTCCTGGTCTTTGCGGGCAACGATTCTGACGAGCCAGTTGAGCTTGACATCTCTGGAGGGACCAATGTTTCTTTCTCACTGAGCTTTGAGTATCTGGATCAGGTTCTTTTGCCAACTTTAGAAGAACGCTTTGGTATCTGTGTGGAGAGGAAGCTGACGCGACGCGGCTGGAGTCAGGGACCACAGTCAAGAGGCCAGATATCCATCAAGCTCCACCCTTTGAGGGTAGGCCAGAGACTGCGATTCCAGGCACCCGAGCGGCTAAAGTGCCCAGAGCCTTATGGGATCGCGTCTGTCGATGTCAGCATGGTCGTGCCTGCGAGCGTGCACGAGAAGCTCCAGGCATCACTGACAAAGGACCTCAATGATTTATATCCCAGCGCCGATATCCACTTCAAGCTGGTCGAGGACTCGAACCTAGATTCACGGTGGTACATCCTGCTTGTGGCTCACTCAACGTCCGGGGTTCGATGGGGGCATGATTGGCTTGGATCGATGCCGAAGAAGACCAAGAACAGGGACACCTTCACTGCCCAGGTGTCGAACAAGCTGTGCCGGGGTCTGTATGAAGAGGTATCGGTTAGGGGCCAGGCAGACATCCACCTCCAGGACCAAGTAGTGGTGTTCCAAGCGCTCTGCGATGGCTTCTCTTCACTCCCTCGTGGAGATGTTCCGGACGACTCCTCGCCCAGCGTGCTGATCGATGCCATGGGGAACCTAGAAATTGGAGATGGAAGAATGAGGAAGGAAAAGAGCCATGAGCCCTTCGGGCATGGGTCTCTACACACTCAGACAGCACGATGGGTTGTTAGCGAGATGCTTCCGAGCGTGGAGTTCTACAACAAGGGCAACGTAGTGAAAGGAGCGGGCACGTCAATGGTATAAACACCTGGTTCGGGCTGGGAAGAAGGGCTACAGTCCATGGCTCAAGAAGGATTGGGAGTCAAGCGAGGAGCTAAAATTCATCTAATGCCGGCGCATCCAATGAGAAGCCATTCGCCTTGCTGCTGTTCAGCGGTGTGGACTAACGAGTGACGTGTCTCCCTTAGTGGCGGTAGGCGTGAGGAATTGGGATGGCCTCACTTCTGTGCAGCATCGTGACTGGACCAAAGAGCTTTGTGCAGCCAAATCTCGGGAATTCGTGTATGTATATATATATATATATGTGACTCCTTCCCACATTTCTGCTTGGGTCTTAATGCCTCTTTCTTCCGAAGAACTATCACATATGGCTGCATCTCACTTACCACAAAATCTTGCTCTTCGTTCCAAGGATTGCACTTTCAACCCTGTTCTTGATGCCCAAATATTACGATGATGCCGGCGCAGAAAAGGGGATCTCTCCGAACCGATACTGAGCCCACGCAAAGCTGCCCTCGTGCAAGCTCCATGTCTGCTTGCCCCAATCCTCACCCGCCGCACCAGCAGCGATATGTACTGGCATGAGATGATCCATGAATGGATGCGCTTGCTTTGCATCCCCTCGCTTACACACTGCGGCCATCTTGTCTTCCCTCACGGCAGGGTGGGCCTCTGTAGCCTCCTTCAGGGCGTTGTCAAAGCTCACGACGTAGGGAAGCGGTTCAGTCTTGCCCTCGAACATGTAATGCATGTCGCGGAGGTTGTGAACAGACATTCCAGCGCCAATAATGACGACACCCTCGTCTCGCAGCGCAGACACAGCGTGGCCGAGAGCGTAATGAGCATAAGGATCCTCGTTCTTGAAGAGGGAGACTTGAACCAGCGGGACATTCAGAGGATTTGTCTCTGGGTTGAAAGCTGACATCATGTAAGTATCTGCTGTGAAGGGGGTGCTTTGAAGACGTACCGACATGGAAACCAGACCAGACGCCGTGGTCAAGACCGCGTTTCACCCCGTAAGACTGGATCCCAGCTTCTGACAGCATAACCATGATCTTGCTAGCGAGCTCGGGGCTTCCTTTATTGGGATATTCTGCCTTGTAGAAGTGGTCAGGGAAGCCGTAGAAGCTTTTGACGTGTTAGCAAAGACTCAGACTCGAAGGGATATTTGCTTAGGAGACGCACTCATAGATCAGGTCTGCATCCACGGCGTTGTTGACATGAATGGCACCCTCCTCGCCCATCCAGTGAGCAGAGAAGACGACCACAGCCTTTGGCTTAACCTGCTGCGTGATCTCTTTTCCAATTTGCTGGAGGACTGGATACACGGGATGCTCCGTATTGTACTGAACATCTGGCTATCCAACGTTGACTGTTAGCAGACTCGAGAAAGACTCGGGGTGTCGACTTACACCACCGTGGCTGAGGAAGTAGACCGGCGTCTTTGTCGCCAACCTCACCGTCAATGGATCACTCGCATTCTTTTGCGTGCCATACCAATTCAGCCCTACCCTCTGCAACGTCGACGAGAACGCCTTGAGCGGCGACGCGCCAAACAGAGCACCCATCGCCACAGCGAAGGAAATGAGGCCGACCAGCGCTCGAAACGACAGCATCTGGCTCATGGCGGGCAAATAAGTGTACATGAACTTTCTCTTCGGCTTCACCTTGAATTTAAATAGGAAGAGAGTCCTCTGGGTTTTGACAGGCCTATTGTTTATGTATATCCGTATATCCAGCCCCAGAGGCAGCGGGAGGAGCCGGATCTGCCGCACGCTTGCTGAAGCTAAAGTGGGAGGATGACTTACACTGAGGTGATGCTAAATCAGCCTGCTATGTACAGTACTTTTGTAAATATGTAGCTAAATCTGGTCCATAGTGGAGATTTCCCCCGAGCCAGAGACTGTCTGGAGACTGACCTTGGGTTGTGGAAAGGCCTATGCTGGCATGCGAGTATTGGGCTTGGCAACTTAGATAGTGACTACATAGTATGTATTGCAGCATGACGGCAGCTAATTGATTCGGCTACTAGCTCTTAGGCCCGCAATAGGGGGTATTTATTAAGCCTTAAAGGCTATAGCCTTACTTTTCTTTATACACCGCAGCTTATAATATAATGCTGCTGCTAGCACTAATGCTCTCTAAAAGTAGAGCCAGCACTAGACTAGCGCATCTTGCGATTACTAAATTTCATTAAAAAGGTGCGCAAAGTATCATTTTAAGAGCTTTATATATTAAATGGGAACATTAAGCTATCCTTCTCCCAGTGTGTTCTCGTTGAATCAATCTTTAGTGGCGTCAGCTGAGGCATGAAAAGTCCTGGATACCTAAGTTAGGTAGCTCTTAAGCTTAAAAACATAGGCTTCAGCAGGTCGGTTGAAACACACAAGACACGGAGAAATAAAGACGAATACTCGTATGACAATGATCTATCGATCCAACATCCAAAATGAAAATGAAACAAAGCAAAAAGCACTTTGCATTCAACCTTTATGCTTGAGTTTATTCAGGGTCGGAGAAACTTCGGTTGTCCCCACACAGCTAACGTTACCTAACCTCAGTGGTTGCTGTGCAACTGCCAGAAATTGTTCCGCCAAAAGTCAACCACAGAAACTGCTTGGGCATGTGAACGTCGGCGACTCTCACCCCAGCAAACTTGATTCTCCTCGTCGCCAACCTCATCTTCTGCGGCCCGTATCTTCTCGCGCCATCTCTAAGGCTCGGCGAGTTGACATCCTCGCTTGAGCTTCATCCTCCATCATGGCTCCTCTCATCCTCCACAACGTCCCCGACGACGAGTGCTACATTGGTGACGATGGCATCAAGCGGCCCTACGCGATGTACTTCAACCCGTACGACCCAGCTTCCATCAAAACACCCTATCCCAAGCCTTCGCTGACGCACAATCTAGACAAGATGGCCCCCAAGGCAGCACTCGCTCCCGTCGCAGCGTCGCCGAGTCCGGCTCCTTTGGTAAATCTACCCGCCGCTCCCGATCACGCACCGGAACACCCGCTCGTAGTCGCGAAAACCCAACTCTGGCCGCCGCAGACAAGCTCTTTGGCGACTGGGTCTCGAACCAGTCGGCCGCCGCGCCTGCTCCTGCTGTCCAGCGTAAGGGCAGCGGCCTGATGCAGGAGGAGGCAGCCGCTCAGCGACCCGTCACGTCTACACCCGTCGAGTTGATCCTCCGCGGCTATCGGTCATCTACACAGCAGTACGCCGCCGTCTCACACTACGAATCGCTTGCTGGCACAATCCTCGAAGATTACCCTCGCGAGCCCCCTGCAAATCAACGCCGGTACAAATCTGAGCTGCGAGATTCTGCATTCACGCGCCGCCGGAATCTGAATGCGGATGAGCGGGCGTTGGTGAATCGTGCGGATGGCGGAGAGCATTGGGTCAAGATCACGTTTGAGAGCAGAGAGGCCGGCGAGGCAGCCATGTACTCCAGCCCTCAGAGGATACTGGGACACTTGGTGTACGCTGAGCCATATCGAGGAGTTCCGCCCGTCAAGGACGAGGCTTGCCCCGATGTCGAGAACATTGCCCCCGACCTTCCGCGATCGCAGAGCATGCCTGCCGCAGTTGGCACTCCCGGTCGCAAGAGCTTCAGCAACGGATTGCCCACGTCCTTCAGCAGCCGTCTCCTCGATCTCTCTCCTCCTCACTCGCAGACATCCAGCCTTACCATGGACACGGGAACTATCAGCAACTCCCACGCTTCGACCGCAACAGTCACCGAGCCGGTGCCCACCCCCCAAGCCGCAAGCTCTGGCATCGAACCCATTGAGATTCGCGACCAAGACAGCATCTTCTGCCGTCGCATCCCTACTGCTCGCCGTGCCACCATCCTACCCGCCGAGCAGGCTCTCCTCCCCCAGCAGACCGTCATGCAGCGGTTGGTCAACGCCATCCCTTTTGTCAAGTGGTTCGGCGGCAGCATGATTGGCAACGAGGTGCCGCGTACCGACACAGGCGAGTTTGATTGGAGCAAGGCGAGCTTGTACTGGAAGCTCATATGGTGGCTGGATGCCACATTCGGGCTTTTCAGTGGTGATGTGCTCAACGCCGACAAGGACGACTAGGAGACCACACGTTGGCAGCGAAAGCACAGGGGTGTTTGGTGCAGGAGCAGGAGCAAGAGCAGGGTTAGAGTGTACGAGAGATGAGGGATTTTATCATTGGCCACGGCGTAATCACGGTCATGGCGTCAGGCGTGTAATGGAAATGGAGGTCTGGTTCTGAATCACCTACTTTAGTAGACAGGGTGCATCAGGAAATCCGTGTAATGTTTTGTACACTACCGACAAGAACAAAGTACCCATGCAAATATATTGCCGGTTCCTACCAGCTCCCCGTGAAGAGAATGTCTTCCAAAATGCCCACATAAACGCCTCGACAGATGACACCCGAAACAGTAAACCAATCCGCCCTCAAGAACACAGAACATCAACTCGGGATTCTAGTGTCGTCGCCGCTCCATGATGCGTCTGCCGAGTTGGCATCCGTGACGAGCCCTGGCGACTTTGTCCTTTGTCTCACCGAACTAGGCGAACCTGTCCGGCCTCTCGATTCCTCTTCGTCCTCTTCACAGTCGTCTAGCGTGTGGTTTTCGCCATGATTTCCCTCGTCTTCCTGTCCGGCATCTGCTTCCACAACAGGCATGAGCAGTTCTGACCGGTGCAGCTCATCCTCATCGTGCCCAGAAGCCTCTGCTCTGCCGCCCAGCGAGTCGAACGTCACGTCAGTCGGGATTCGCCGGATAGGCTGCGGTGAAAACGGCCTTGCGTTGCGGGGCTTGTTGAAGTCGGTCGAAAAGACGCTGTCGCTGTCGTTCCCGCCTCCACCGCTGCTCCCGCCGCTTGGTTTCGAGTCCGAGGCCAAGGCGGCTAGAGATTGATATCTTTCGGCGTCCATAAGCAGGCTGTCGCTTCTACCGTGGCCTGGTCTAGATGCCTCAGATCCTGTGTCGGCGAGTATACTCTTGGGAGGCAAGATGGAGAAGAGCTTGGTTGCTTCGCCGCTACCGCCGCTCCCCAGGTTTGTACCGTCCTCTTCAGGCGCGAACAAATCCTGACCCTTCTCCAGGAGCTCATCCAGACCACCACCGCTCCAGCCTTTCCTTGCGAGACCCTCAAATATATCCACCTCGGCGCGGACGAGGCTGCAGCTGGCGTCGACGATCCTTCCGCTGGTCTCCTGGCTCTCCCTCAGCAAAGTCCGCGCATGATCGGCGTGTAGCGTCGTCAAGCCGTCCAGCTTTGTGGTAAGCTCGACCAAGTGCGCCCGGAAGCGCGAAACATCCCGCCGTCGCTGCTTGTGCAGCTTCATGCCCTCCTTCTCCAGCCGCTTGATCTCCTTGCTCTGCGCCTTGATCTTTTGCTTGTACGTCTCCTCCTCGTCGTCAATGACCGACTGCCACTTGTCGAGGTCGTGAAGCAGCGGTACTTCAAAGGATCGGTAGACAGTCTCGGAAAGGATCTGCTGGTGGTTCGCGACGAGGTAGTGCACGCCCGAGGCGGACATGAGCATGTCAGCTGTGCAGGAACCCTTGGTCGTGAAGCTGGCCGTCATGTTTGCAGCGGCAGAGGGGCCGATAGGTTCTGCGCGGGCCTCCTTGAGCCTGGCGCATGATTCGAGCGCTGATCCAAAGGTGGAGGCGGCGGTTGACAATGCGGCCAGGGCAAGGCGGTAGGCCTTTGCGGAGGAGAGAAGATCGGAGTAAGCGTGCTGGGAGAGCTCGAGGTCAGCTTTTGTGAGGACGGCGTGAGCGGGTCGCGGAGGCGGCGGGAGAGGTAGATTGAACTGCGAGAGGGGATTCGCCGTCGATGCGATAGAGTACACCGGTGACCCGGGGACGGGCGGCAGCTGCAAGGGCGTCGGCGATGCAGGGCGAGATGTTTCGGAGGCCATGTTTGTTTACTTTGGGCGTGAGGGCATCACAAGATCGGGACTCGGCTCTCAGGAAAGGTAAATCGGCGCACTCTGGCGGGACAACCCGAAGATCGTATCACGATGAACGGCCTTTGACAAGATGAAGCGGAGAATCGAATGGCATGTGTCGAGCATCGGATTCGTCGATTCTCAAGGTTTCGGAGACGAGGTCGAGCCGGTGCCGGCGAACGGTTGGAGAACCGGCTTACAGGGCAGACCCACTGGGAGTTGGGGCGTTTGGCGGCGCAATGCGCGGCATCAGGCATGCACGTCATTCAGCATGGATATTCGGCTTCGCCATTTGGAGTTGCGAACGCATCACGAGGTTACGGTGCGCAACACGGGGCCACGCGGCATGCATGACAAGATTCATGATTGGTTTCAGTTCGTAGTGTGATGGAGGGAATATCTGCGTATTTTATTTAGTGACTGTTGCCATTCTAAAGACTTGTTCTAGCTGGATCGTCTGGAGCTCAAAGCTTCAACTCAGTCTACGCAACTAACAAGCACATTATATCTTCATAGCCCTGCTTTAGTTCTTAGGGGGAAGCTGCTTCCTCAGGAAAGCCTCCACTTCATCCAGCTCCTCGAGGCAAGCAGAATGTCCCATACCGCTATCTGATGTCAGCACATGTTCGCCCAATGGTCTCCGAGACTTACGGGTAGGTCTTCCACGTCACGTCATATCCCAGCTCCTTCAACAGCTCGGCGCTCAGCTTCCCCCGTTGCACATGAACCATAGGATCCTCGTCGCCATGGAACATGATGACGGGCGTCTGGCGGTTGGCATCGGTAGGCTTGACCATGTCGGCAAAGCTCTTGGACAAGAGGAGCCATGACGAAAGACCGACGATGCCGCCCAGCTTGCTCGTGCAGGTGAGGCCGGCGAGGAGGGACATGGCACCGCCCTGGGAGAAGCCGCCGAGGACGATGCGCTCGGGTGAGATGCCGGAGGCGACCTCTTCCTGGATGAGGTCGTGGAAGTATTGCTGGCTGCGCTTGATGCCCTCAGTGTCCTCATTGCGGACGAGGGTGTCGACGTTGCCGCCGAGTTGTTTCTATCCTGATGTGAGAGGGATTCCATGAAATCAAGGATGGACTTACCACGTCAAACCATCCTGGCATCCTCATACCCATGTTCTACAAGTTGTCAGTCCCAACTTGACGATCCAGACGCCCGGAACAAACTCACAACACTGATGGGGATTTGAGGGGCGTGAGGCAGGATGAACTTGACCTCATCCAGCCGCTGCCGTCGACGCCAATTCTCAACTGCCGACGCCCAGCCGTGCCCCGTGTCGCCCAGGCCATGAACGAAGATGACGGTCGCCGTGTGGCGGGATGCCGCCGGGAAGACGAGCGGAGCGATTCGATTCGCCGACATTTCTGCGTCTGACTTTGCTTTCGTCTTTGCTTCGCTGAAGCCGTAGTTCCAGATGGCGAGGAATATTAATGGAACGGCGAGGATGAGAAGGTAGCGGAGGAGAGAGCTGGAAGTTGGGCCGTTGCTGTCTGTTTGCTTGTGTTCGTCGGACATGGCAGAGGTGAGTTATCCAATGAGGGAGAGAGGTTAATGATTATATTCAGACCAAGTGGAGTTCTGCCGCGAGTTACTTACCCTACACCTCTCATTTGAAATTTGGGTTTAAATCAGTACCAGACTTGTTGAGGCATCTTTTGTTCTTTACTGGCATTAAATTTTACGTAATAATTATCTGGACGTGACTGAACTTCGCCTAATATACCCATGGATCTCTTGCTGTATGAGACTTCGTAAATGTTAAATCTAAATTGTAAGTACCAGACGTTTTCTTTATTATATACACGTTTACTAAAGACATCGCATTTAGGATCAACCTTACAGGGAGAAAACAATAAAACAAAGCAAATAAGCTTTGACAATATATAGAGATATAGTAAATACTGGACACCCACATTCCTCGATCCTTTTGCAAACGAGCCGTGGCAGGAGTGAAAATAGACGTCGGATTTTAGAACTTACCAAAAAGGGTAAGGCTGGCCGCGCGCGATTTTATTGGCTCAAAATCGCGACCCCGCTGCGCCACTCCGCCTTAGCGCAAACTCTGACCCACCTAGTGGCAAAAAAATTATAACATCTGATATATATCGCATTACAAACACCAGATCGTCAAGCAATCCACCACAGGAAGCAGTAAACTGCTTAGCATAGGTTCTGTGGTCTAACGGTCATGACTGCGGATTCTGACATGCTCTTCCGCCAGCGAGGGTTCGACTCCCTCCAGAACCTGACTTTTTGCTTAAAAAACTGTCGAGATACATATCCAGGTAAAAGAAATTTACTTTTTATTTTCTGCCTGAGCATTTGGGAGGTTGTTTCATACAAATCCCAAGTACCAGACTTGGGCCACTCGGTGAGGGTGTATTCAAATTGCATTATCCCTAAATGAAAGCCATCAGCAGTCCCCCATAGTCCCCCATCCTGGAGCCATCACCCATCCGATGCAGCTGAGTTGCCAAGCTCATGATGACAGGAATGTGACTGCTGACGTTGAGATATCTTACTTATTCTAGCTGTGGTGCCGCGATTCAAGTTAGACGGACGACATTCACGCTGGGATTGCAACAAGGCGAGTATAAAGCACTGATAGCATCCACACATTGAATTCTAGGTATCATGATATATATGACGCTGCTTGGCTGCGATATTCCGTTACTTCATCGTTCTCTAATTCCCATGCCCAAGTTCCCATGCATTGCTGACCCTAAGGCATCGTTCCCACCTGGCCTTCTCATCCTCTCATTCTCAAGGCTTTCCCAGCGTTGCGACCGCAATTTGTGCAATTTCCAGTAGCCAGCGCAATTAGCATGCCAACCGCACTGTAGCAGAATACATGACGGACTTCATGGGGTGTAGGGTCATCTGCTGCCTGTTGTCTCGTGCACCTTCACTAGGAGGCTTGCGCAACAGCTCAGCAGTAGTCCCCTAATCTCCCTCCCATATGAAGGGGATATTGACCAACAAGTCGATAGGCAAAGGCCAAGTCAGCGATAGTAATTCCTCCTGTCATCGTGACGAGTCGGTCGTCATCGGTCATCGTGACGACAAAAGAGACCTGCCGTTCTCCTCATCCTCGCTCTCATTAGGGCTGTTTGCAGCTGGTGTTATTTTCTCCCGTGGCTTCTCTTTGGTGAGAAAGGCGAGAAGGGGTTGATGAGATAGACTTGTGATGTCACGATTCACTCAAGCGTGTGAACAGAACGCCTCCTTGAAAATCGACCCTCTCGGCCGTACCAGTGGTCTTCCCCGCATCGAGAGCTTTAACATCATGAACTATTGTTCATAGAGTCAAGTATCCGATAACATCAAGTACCGCTGTTGATTTCCTCTCCGAGTTGGTGCGCTTTTCTTGGGGTTGAGCGGAGAGGCACATCTCTTTCGTCGAGGAGCAATACCTTGAGTGGCCTCAAGTCGTAGATTCGTCGATGATACCATGATATAGCTGGATTAAATCCTTCTAGATACCTGAGCAATAATTCAGCTCAGAATAGCAACTTGCGACGAGTTCAATCTCATCGGATTCTCGTGAGTACGCCCAGCAACACCAGAAAATCAGCGAGCGGCGTCAGCACCAGGTACGATGGGTTGGAGCAGGGAACTGACGTGATCCCGAAATCGATGCCGATAATGAATAACTACGCCGGCGAGTTGTCTCATATTTCCGTCATTCCAGATTCCTGGAAGATGTTGCAGACATTGCCATACCGTGGCGTTCCGAGCTTCGAGGATGGGGGCTACCACTGGCAGAAGGCTCGTCGGGGTGGAAACCTGTCGAGTGAGAGCTTCAAAGCTGTAAATGCTTCACTTTTTGGTTGACCATGCTTGATGGTGATGTTGAGTGATGCGTTAGAGAAGATGGACTCCCACTTCCTAGGGTTGTTTGCTTCGGGCTCGGGGTTTGTTGACAACCTATGGACCACGTAGCAGCACTGGAAGCTCAAAAAATTGACAGAATTAGTTCTCCCCGTGTCCTGTTTAACCAATTGCGAGTTGTGCTGTCACTGCCTGTGGTGTAGCCACTTGCTGCTCCTCAGACCGACGGAATCATTGGTTTGGAAACCGAGACACAATCCCGAAAGCCGCGACGATAAGAATGCATTGTCGTTGGCGAGCATATGTCCTGCGGGCATATCCATACTGAGACTGCACTCATCGAAGATCGTATGACCTGTACACCGCTCCCTGGACAGGCCCATCAACATCTACGTTCAAAACATTCATCTTGAGGCTCCCAAAAAGAGCCATTCCTTTGAGCCACGCAAAAACCATCCGCCAGATTAGATCTCACATTATCAACAAGGATACTATCCCTAACCAAGGCTCATGCCAATTGCGACCCTTGTAAGCCAAGACAGCCTGCATGGCATCGGGATATCAGCATGCAAAACCAACACCAGGATCTGGGCCAATGCATGACGTTTTGATATGGGGCGGCCCATGCATGCACCTAGCGGTGTAAGAGCCGCAGCCAACAGTACCCTGAAAGGCAGGGGATGGAAACACCTGGTCGTGTAGATCGACGGTAAGTTGAAGGATGAAGAGCTATGTTGGGTCAAAGACAAACGCCTGGTATCATTCAAATGCTTGGTCAATCTGCTTGTGCCGGAAAAACGCCTTATATCCAATTATGCCCTCTCGAGAATTTCTTCCATTTTCATCGGAACGAGATTCCCACTCGGCAAACCCCAACTCCTTTTATCCTTCTCTGCCGGCCCGCATCGCCACGAGCAACCCCTGTGAATGAAAGGCACTGTCCTCTCACCCTCAGCCATACTCAGCGGTGTCATCCGCACGACGGCGGGAGGCTCTTGAACAACTTCCTTGCAGGTCCGAATCTCGCGCCACTCTACCCACTCAATGGTCGGGATAACCATGAACTTCCGGCAACGTGAGCAGGTCAGCCCGCCGGCATCTTTCTGCCGTTGGGCCCGCTCGAGGAGCTTCCGGAGGTGGATGAGCCCGTCAGGGATGTAGCATGGCATCTCTGGGAGCTGGGCGTTCTGGTAACAGGCTCTGAGGGCCGTCTCAAGGAGGCTTGGGACGCGGCTCGCGCCTTGGAGATGCTGTGACTCTGTGGTGGTGGAGGAGACGAGAGAGGATGGAGGGTTGCTGGACTCATGATCGTCGACGGGAAGGATGTGTTGGGTGTGGTGTTTAGGAAATTTGAACTCGGATACGACCCTGCCAGTCGTATTGGAGAGCTGCAAGGGAGAACAGGCCAGCGTCCTGCTCACCAGATATGGAATTGGTGAGTTTTCTGATTTATGCGTGTAAGAAAAGAGCATGTTAGCATATTGGTCATCAGAGGCCTGATCCAATTCCTGATCTGGCTGCCAAAAAGGGTTGGGATGAACAACTAGGGTGTGAAGGCTGCTGCCTGGTGAGAATAGATGGAGCAATTCCACAGGCAGATGCCGTAAGCGGTTCTGTGACACGTTGAGTTCCTTGAGGTTGTGAAGCTTGGCGATGGCGGGCGGAAGCTCAGTAAGCTTGTTGTGTCGAAGACTAAGAATAGTGAGATATGTGAGATCGAAAATGGCACCAGGAACCCGTGTCAGCCGGTTCATGGCCATGTAGATCTTGAGCTCTGGATCCTTCTGCTCAAAGGCAACATCCTTGGTGACGACGGGGATGCAGGCGAACTGAGATAGAGGGCTAATGGTATCATTGGAGACATCTTCCAGTCCCATTGACCAAAAGTCAACTGTCTCTTCACCTGCGTCGAGACAGGCTCGGACCTTGTCGCGAGCAACCTGCTCCGCCTTGGAGACGCGGCGCACGGCGCGATCGAGCTGCGGCAGCCGCGGCTTCGGAGGTGCAGGCATTTGGTCCATGACATCGTCGCTCTCATTGCCGTCACTGCCGAGAAACACGCCGCTGTCTGCCTGTCGCGTCCATGCGCGCCTCTGCTTGGGGATGTGAATGGCTTCACTGAAAGTTGAATCCGAGGAAGTAGGATGCTGCTGGAACCAGGAACCAATGTATCGCTTCTTGCGTCTGCCCTCTACATAGTTATCCAAGGCAGGATCATCATCGCTGGAGAAGACGGCGGGATCACTCGAGTTGTTGAAGGCCGGAGATGGCGCGTGCTTGGAAGCAGGGTTGCGGACGCGTTTCCGAGGATTATTGCTGAAGCTCTGAGAGTGCTCGTCCCAAGAGACGGCGGGGAGACGAGGCAAGGACAGCTCCTCTGACGACATTTTGAACAAACAATAAAGACACAAGCCCGGCGATGATAATTGATGTAATTCAAACAAAGAACAAAGACTTGATTGATGCAGGAAAGCGAATCAGGGTCTTGTCCAACGTGAACCCGACCTACGTGACGATAAATACAGGGTTCATGCCCCACTGACGCACGGAGCTGCACGTCTGCCGGCGGCGTGCACGAGCCACCCGACCCGAGGTACCCGTTGCGGGAGAACATTCGTTTGATGCTGATAGACGATCAGATAAGGGACAGGCATTTGACACAGCAATGTCTTACACAGACACGCTTTCTTCTGGACCATTCTAGTGCTGCATGACCGTGTTAGTGAAGAGCGATACCTCATTGACGGACACGTGCCTGTCTTGATCAAAATCTGGGGTCGCGTTGAGCCACTCCAGGATCAAAGCTTGCGTAACATCGTAATCATATCAGCTGTGACATATGCCGCAAACCTGCATTGTGCTACCTGTTTTGGTAATGTGCATGGTTATCCAATTCACGGTCTGCAGTGAGCTCCTAGAGTCAAGCCATGCTTCTGTTAATGTCGACTAGTGCTAAAGCGAGAGACACTGCCGATGCTCAAGGGGATTGCTGGACATCTAAATAGCAATCATGACGAGCTTGTCGCCTCTATTACTCTCATTCATCGCCCATCCAGTGGACTCAACCCAAGAAACTCGTCATTTGCAGCAGTAGTCAAGACGGCATAGGGTACCAACTCGACATGAATTCGCCCGCACATACCGCCATATTCACAACTACGTGTGGACAGTCGTGAAGGATAGCTCGGGGTTTCGCGTGGCTGTTGCTGCGGCCATGTCACGCAACGGATCAACTCCGGCATCAGATCCATCTTGACTTAACTCGGGGACTTGGCGGAGGCAATTCGCTTTTCGCAACCGCGGCCTGAAGGAATTAACACCAGAGTATATTCTACCAGTTCTGCGAATCGCCTCGCTTGTCGCTCAATCTTATGCGGTAAATGGTTGGGGCTCTCACCCATCCCGATACATATGTCGGGGCTGTCACTGTTGCGAGTGCCACGTCTCGGTGATAAAGGATTGTATTTTATCGTGGCAACACGAAAGGTGACCATTTGGACGTACTCTTGGCGTTATTCAATCTCATCGAGTCGCGTGTTAGGCCTACGCAACATCTTCTGAGCGTCCTCAATGCGCTATGCGTTTGTGTGCTAAGCTAGGGCCGCAGTTCCTTATCATGCTGTCCAAGTTCGTGTCACCGCGTCTCATCCTCAAGGCCCGACGCACCGTGGAATATTGGACCATGGCGGACGAGGTTAGGAGTGACGGTGTCGTTGGAGGGCTGCATGACAGTAAGGTATCATAGCCAGCAGCCCACAAAGGGCCAGTTAGTCGCTCCTTAGTTACTGAGAATAGCATGAAGCGCGTCCCAGACATCTCATACCGGCTGTGACACGTTGCTATGAGCCTGAATCGTGTGGACTATTTGCTAGCCGAGACACGATTGCACGCTTAGTACAACAGGGTCTATCGCGATGTTCAGCAAGAGGCAGTCAATCTTTGGACAAAAGATCATACTCGAGATCCATCCAGATCCTTAACCCGAGGCTGACAAAATCGTCATTTTGTCCTACTCAAGCCTTAATCCCAGTCATCGTCATCGCTGTCGACGTTTCGCAATTTCCCAGCGGTCCCCGTCTTGATGCTCTTCCCTGCCAGGCGCTCCTCCTCGGCGTCCTCTGCGGCTCGCCTCCTCTTGACTACACGCATGTCTGAGTCAGGGACAGCGCCAACCTCGACCAGCAAGTTGTCAATCTTTTGCATGTTGGTTCGCACGCCGCCGATGGTCGTCAAAGTCACCACCTGCTTGACGATGTCACCGTTCTTGTATACCAAGATGGTGGGACAGTTTCGATCGGGATAGTTTTCGATGGCCTGGCTCGCCCGGATCTCGCAGAACTTGATTTCCCCATACTCCTTGGCAGCTTGTCCCCAGAGCTCGGTCAACACCCTGGACTCGACATTCGTGCCCATAGCAGATGTGAGATTGACAAAAACAGGTCCGTTCTTGGAGGCGTCTGTGACTTCGCGCTGGTACTCGGGCTTCGAGAGAGGGTATACACTTCCATGTAGAGCTTTCTTCTGGATGTTGCTCAGCTCGGCCATTCGTTTCTGGCGATATTGCTCGAGAAACGCCTCGTCTTCTTCATCCTCGAGCTCGTCCAACTCGTCAAGGTCTTTGCCCTCCAAGCGATTCTCATGTGCCAATCTTCGGCCCTCGAGAATGGCCTCCTCAATCATGGGAGTCGGGCTGGGCGGTTTCTCAGGAATGACACCATGTTTTCGAAGGATGTCGTTCCTATGGCGGGGTTAGAGCTCATCACCAGGGGTCATGGAGGGGTAGCAATGACGGACCATTCTGTGTCGGCGTTGGGGTCGTCAATGGGAACAGCAATGCGCTGTTCTAAAGGATCCGCCATGATGTATACAATCTGAGTGATGGTTCTCCGAGGTAACAGAGGAAGGCTCCAGCAACAATTTGTAGTGATCGAAAAGTGGCAGCCTGCGCAAGTTGACGCAACACAATCACCGCCTTACGTACAGCTCACTCAACGGCGCATAACTTGCACAACCCCCCGCTAAACATTGCGTGCATAAAGCTGTCCATCGGCGCTATGTTGCACCGACTGGCAGTCCCGAGGTCGTGCCTGCCAAATTTGCGTCACGTGGCCTTGGGCGAGAAAGCCCTATTACGCTAAGCCATTTTTGTCGCAAAATCCATCCAGACGCAAACGAGAGCCGTCCCCCTCGAACTTTTCCTCGCTTACCTCCTCCCACCCACCTTGCGAGCCTCAAATCTGCTCCCGGATTTCGTCAAGCTTTCCCATTCTCGCAAGAACCCGACAAGAAATTCTCGAGAAAATCAGCCAAGATGGTAAGCGACTGCCTTTTTCTGATGTTTTCCACGATGGACCGACGACGAGCGATGGACGACCGACACGTGTGTGCGGAAGGCGGAAATCTCGACAAGCGGACATGCAAAAGTAGCAATTTGATGGAACTTGGAATCGACGACGACGACGACGGCGCATCGGACACTAGGGGCATACAATTACGATGATGGAACAATTTGGCTGACTCTGCCTCAGGTTCTCGCCGTTGATCTTCTGAACCCTTCCCCGGCCGCCGAGGCCAAGAAGCACAAGCTCAAGGTACGATACTCGACATGATATATATTTCGACAATCGACCTAACCCTTCGCTCAGACCCTTGTCCCCGCCCCTCGATCCTTCTTCATGGACGTCAAGTGCCCCGGCTGCTTCACCATCACCACCGTCTTCTCGCACGCCCAGACCGTCGTCATCTGCCAGGGCTGCACCACCGTCCTGTGCCAGCCCACCGGTGGTAAGGCTCGGTTGACCGAGGGCTGCTCTTTCCGACGGAAGTAAACTGCTTCGCGGTGGTTTATCTCCTTGCGTACTCATGACTCTTACGGTTCATCTCATGGTGGTCATCTCGGATCTGCAAAACAACAACCTCGACATGGACGGATAGAACAACCGACGTTGCGAACATAACCAAAAACCTCTTTGCAGATAGAAGATGGGGCACCCAGAATAGGGGCGTTTGGGGTCTCCGGATATCTTGCATGGCACATCATTCTTCTTTTGTTTTTCCGCTGCGCGCCTTGTACCAAAGAGTCGTCTCGAGGCAGGAAGGGAAAAAAAGCACTGCATGGGTGGAAAGCTGGAGAAAGCCTTCACGAGTGTCTGGATTGGCCTGGATGGGTCGGCTGGATGCGAGGACGTGGAACCGCTGGTTGATGATCGCTTCATACCCGGGTGCAGTGGGTAGCGGAGGATGGTCACTGTGCTTTTGCGAAATTCACAATGGTTTCCACATTGGCTGTCTGTTGACTGTGAATGGTGCTGCTGTCGTGACTTGATCGTAGTGAGCGAGATTGACGTCTATCTGTAGTGGTCCACCATGGTAGGCAACGCCCTGCTGCTATTCTCATACAGTTGATGCTTGACCATCTTCCTTTGGGCTTGAGCTGTTGTCGAGGAAATCATCTCGATGATGATTGGCAGCTGGCAGCGTCATCGATAGGCCTCGACCTACCCCTCAGACTGTCACTTATTAGTCGCCGGATGACTCGACTGGAAGGGCGCCCGTGGTTTGGCAGAGCTTAGAGTTAGGCAGGTCATCCTGACGGGGTTAGGTCAATTGCATATGAGCCTAGGGCATCAATTGCCCGGCGGAATGTCACTGGAATGCGCCCTTGACAGAGATATAGCTTCGGATAGTTGACTATGATTGGACGCCTCGTTCGCTGAACTGGTAACATGTCGTCGATTGAGCAATGACCATTAATTCAATTTCACTTGTTTGGGGCAGATCAATATATACATACAGTATTGTCTAGTTCTTTGCTTCAATTGACTCCCTTTGGCTCAAGATGGGCTTCTCCGGCTCGCGTGACAAGCTCGTGTGACAGCATGCATCTCTCCCACCAAGATGGCAACTTCAGAGTGGAACTTGATCACATTAAACAAATAAAATACCTGGCATTGTCGATCTTGAATGTGCTAGAAACGCCTGCAGGATCCTCTCGCCACTGCCCTGGCTTGTCCTCTCGCCGATCAGATAATGCAGCTTATCAGATGACTCAGCAGAGCCAATGACGGACCCTGCAATTACGCGAAACCGGCACGAACAGATCGCGTTGCGGCACGGTCCCTTGTCCCGCTTTTCTCGGTGAGAAATCTTGTTCGTCGTTGCTTTGGGGATCGTCTTTTTAGCCTTTCGCCGGCTCGGGCTTGGGGCAGGGGCGCCCAGCGGCCTCTCCTCCCTCTCTCTCACCCCTGGCAACGACCCTTTTATCAAGCCAGACCCCATCTTCATCCATTTGCTATCAACCCTTGCTTGATTTCCCCTCGATTTCGACGTCATCTGCCATCTCGAGAAACTACTTCTTTTAAGCTTCGGGCTTTTCTTCGTGTTCAGACACCCTTCAACTCTCGCTCTTGCCATCATACTGTCCTGAGCTCCGGCCTCATTGTGCGACGAATCTGAGAAATTGCGACAAATACTGCGTCATTGCATCTCGTCGCATTCCATCTTCCACCATCAATTGATCCCTTCTATTGGGCCAAGCATCGGCCATCTCTTCTTCTCAACGGTTCCCTCCTAATCCGTCACCATGTCAACTCCCCGGGTCAAGCGTCAATTCGCCGGCGCCGCGGCCGATGCCTCCCAGCGCCAGATAACTTCATTCTTCAACCCCCGGTCCTCGGACGATCTTATCGATGCCGACAGCGACACAGCTCGCCAGCCCGTCCTTCCATCTACCGTCCAGGCCAACCTACTCAGCGTCGGCATGCGTGTTCGCAAGTCCGTCCCCGAAGGGTACAAGACTGTCGGCCCCAGCGCCTTCAAACTTTGGACAGACAATGCGCCAGTGACTACATCCACAACTCGTCATGCTTCCACCAAAGCTACCTCCCGAGAGCTGCTTCCTTTCTGCGGGATCAACAGAGTCGGCGGTCTTGATACTCAGCCTGAATTTGAGCGAGACGACGATGTTCCGGACCTTGACGCTATTCCTGAGCTTACCATATCGCAAGAGAGCACCGAGAGTACCGATTCGTATGAGAGCTCCCGTAAACGAATCTTTGACGATGATGAAGTCGATGTCGGCCCTGGCGCTCTGACCATGGGCAGCCAAAGCAACACTCGAGTCATGGCTGTCCCTGTCTCGCGCGCTCAGAAGGCAGCTGGATTCAAAAACATTGGCCAAGAGAATCTGGCCACAGACACCGACTTTGAAGAGGCCGAGTTCCTTGTCGAGCCCAAGATGGACCTGTCCAATTAGTTCATGTTTACAATATGTCGTGTTAGGCGGTTTGGAATTTGGTGTTGGGCGTTGTCAGGTATACATAAATGCTCCAGAGCTGGCTAAGTTTGTTTAGGATGCCGAGGATGAATTAGGACTCGCTGTATGTTACACGGAAATAAAACAAGGAGATCGAGAGTCGACCTACAACTACTCCCTCGTCCACCAAACTTACATGCCCACAAATGGCTCTCGAAACTCGAGCAAATCCCTTTGCCCGTAAAACTCACCGGCGACCGTCAAGATCATGTTGAGCGTAGCGCGGAGGTTGGCCCGCGAGCGCTGTCTAGCCGCCTCCTGCTCTGCGTCTTGGTCGTCTGAAGCTGCACCCTTGTCTAGTTGGGCGAGTAGTCGGGCCTTGGCGTCCTGGAGGTCTTCCTGGGGCTGGGAGGCGACTTCGCCATCCTCGGCTTCTGAGTCTGATGCGAGGTCCATGGCCACTTCGTCCTCTTCGTCGTCTATCTCACCTTCCTCTGCGTCGGGTTTCGGCGCAGAACTCGTAGCTGAGGCATCTGTCTTGGATGGTTGCTCGTCGTCCTTGTTGGCTTCTGATGGTGTTGAGCTGTCCTCGTCCTGCTCAGGACTGACGGCGCCCTCGACCTCGAGCTCCTCTGCATCTGCCATCACGTCTTCGTCACTGCCGCTCCCATCAACCGCCTCATGCGCTCCGAGCCCCCCCTCTTCCAGCTCGTCCCGCAGAGCCGCCATCTCTGCTAAGCTTCTCCCCAGGAGCACCGCCCTTCGCCCCAGATCGCGTATCCATCCAATCTCGGCGTGGTTGAGCTCACCCTTGCCCGGCAGCCGCGCGAGCAACGCCCACAGCCAGCGACTGGTCCGCTCGGGTAGGGTGTAGCCACGGCGAAGGAACTTGCCGCCGAGGAGGACGCGCAGGATGCGCAGCGTGGTGTCCTTGGACATGAGTGCGAGCTGAAGGGGGTGCGGGTCGGTTGTGCGCAGGAGGCGGGACCAGACGGCTATGGGGGAGGATTGGTGGCCGAAGGGGGCGGCGAAGGTGGCCTGGGATGGGGAGAGGCGGGAGAGGGTGTTGTGTGGAGGTTCAGCGTGGAGGATTGTTCGGAGGTGGAGGTATTGATCCATTAGGGAGGCAAAGTAGGCTTCGTGGATGGCTGTCTCTTGATCGCACTCGTCGTCGTCGTCTTTGTAATCGTCGCCGTCCTCGTATTCGCCCTCTTCTGCCCAGTTGCCTGGCAGAGCTGTGTACGCGCCGTCCTCGTAGAAACCTCTCGAGTCGCCGGCGCCGCTTTCGTATATGCTCCGATCAACGGGTCCCCCATCGTATTGATCCGAGCCTTGGTCTCTCTCAAAACCAACAGGCAGCTGCGGGCCTATCTGGACCTTGGGCGCAACGAGTAGGTGAGGAATTCCGGTTGCTTCTTGTCTATTGTACTCACCATATCAGCATCTGTTGTCTGCAAGCCGGCCATCTTCAGCAAACGACGACGAAAAAGGAGCGCATGATGAGGAAACCCCTACCTCACAGAGTTGAGATATGCCATGGCATCGGCGTCGTCTTCAAAATCGGACTCTTCGCCGGCAGGGATCGTCGTCGCGTGCTCAGCGCCTGAGAAGACATATTTTTGGCCCCAGGTGGCATCGATGCCCGAGTGCTGATGTTGTCGCGCTTTGCCGCTTTGCTTCTTTGGCCGCTTGGGCTTGGGCTTTGGGGTTTCGTTGTCGTCGACATCCTCGAGCTCTCGTTTTGACGCCATCTTTGAAGGGTCGATTCGTGTAGAGCTCAAGGGCCAAGGCTGGGTGAAGATGGATGATGCCTGTGGTCTTATCGATAAGCAGCGTCATGCCGCCCTTTTACGGCGACCAACCAAACGTAGTCAACTTTTGGAGCTTCACCAGCGACTCTTCCACTTACACCTCGAGCTCGACAATGAGCGCGGCTCTTGTGCGCCGCTTGGCCTTCAGTTCAAGGCATCACTGCGTTGCATCTCGTCAAGCCGCCGTTCGCGCGCAATTGACGACACAATGGCGCTCTCATGGCAGCTATAACCACTTCGTCGGCAGCAGTATGTCGGACTGATCTGTTGCGAACAACCTCAACTAAAATGTCTAGGTGAGCCTGCTGCCGCAAACTCCAGCTCTTGTCCTCCCCCGACCCTGCGAGAGGATGCGAAACCCTTCAGACTCGCCGTCAAGGACAACATCGCAACCGCCGACTTCCCAACGCAATGCGCCTCTCACACCCTCTCCTCCCATCCCTCGCCTTTTGAGGCCACCATCGTCCGCCAGCTACGCCAGCGGGGTGCGACTGTAGTTGGAAAGACAAACATGGACGAGTTTGGCATGGGGTCGCACTCCATGAACTCGATCCATGGTGCTGTGCGGAACCCCTTTGCATATGACGACCATGTATCAGCTGGTGGCAGCTCGGGTGGAAGCGCCGTCGCAGTGCGGGTTGGAGACGCCGAGATTGCGCTGGGGACAGACACGGGCGGTTCAATTCGATTGCCCGCGGCTTATACAGGAACTGTGGGCTACAAGCCTAGCTACGGCATCATCTCTCGGTTCGGCGTTGTTCCGTATGCGAACTCTCTGGACACTGTCGGCTTCCTGGCCAACAATGTCGGGGAAATCCATGAGCTTGTCTTCAAGACTAGCTTGCATCAAGAACATGACCCCAATGACCCGACCTCACTCCCTCTCGCCTCCCGGAAACGCTGCGCCGAGTCGATCCCTGCTACGCTGCCCGACCTCTCCAAGCTCAATATTGGCATCCCACTCGAATACAACATCTCCGAGCTCGATCCCGAGATTCGCGCCGCCTGGGTGGCCGCCGCTTCCGCCCTCGAGGCCCGCGGCGCGACTCTCGTCCCTATCTCCCTCCCCTCCACCAAGGAAGCACTGTGCGCTTACTACGTCCTCGCCCCAGCCGAGGCTTCCTCCAACCTTGCCAAGTACGACGGCGTCCGCTACGGCAAACGTGGTCAAGGCAGCGACGCTCTGGGCGAGACTCTCTACTCCGACACTCGCGGCGAGGGCTTCGGCGACGAAGTCAAGCGGCGAATCCTCCTCGGCACGTACAGCCTGAGCTCTGAAGCCATGGACAACTATTTTATCCAGGCGCAAAAGGTTCGACGGATTGTGCAGCAGGACTTTGACCGTGTCTTCCGGCTGGACAATCCGCTCTATGAGCCTGCGCAGTTCGACCTCAGCGACATGGCCGAGGCGACGGGCATGGAAGACAAGCGTGGTCCTCTTCAGGTGGACTTCATCCTGTGTCCGACGGCGCCGACATTCCCTCCGCGGTTGGATGACATCAAGAGGCAGAGCAGTGTGGATGTGTACATGAACGATGTATTCACAGTTCCTGCGAGTCTGGCAGGCTTGCCGGCTGTCAGTGTGCCGATCTGGGCGGGCTTGGATAAATGTACATTCCCGGCTGGACTGCAGGTCATTGGGCAGTATTGGGATGACCAGAGGGTGCTGCTACTGGCAGAGAAGATGCGTGAATGCGTGAGGGTGGGCGCTACTCGAACGATAAGCGATATTTGATGATTTATGTATAGTAGGTAACTAAAGTAGATGGAATAGACGTAATCCAAAGCCCTGTATATATGCTCCACAACCATCCAATGAGTCTATGTGGTACTTGTCATATTGTCCTCTTGAGCCGCCGGGTATTTTCAGGGGAAGCATGAATCCTGCCCCTGAGCTCACTCATAACATGAGGGCCTATGCCGTATGATACATTGTCCTCCCACTCAGTTTCTTCTTGTGCGTTGTAGTAGGAATAGACTACCTGCGACTTCTAGCCACCCCTTACCATGTCGCTAAACCACGGCCACGGGATTGCATTCGGATCAAAGTCTTCAATGCCACCCATAATGAGAATCCCGGTAACCACCGTCCACGTGGTGATTTTTAGCAGACCCGGTTTCACGAGTTTCACAATAGACCGGGGAATATCAGTTGGCCATGGTCCTGCGATCTGAAGCTCTGACATGGGGATGCTCTCAACCATCCGCGGAGTCAAAGACAGCCAAAGCCTGAGCTCGTCATCCATGACGTGACAAGAAACCTCGTTCGAGGTGGTGGTGGTCTCCGCCAAGGCGCCGACGGCATCGAGAAGCCTTGAACTGGTCTCCTTGATCTCCTCGCTTGGCAGGTAGGTAGCAGTGACCCAATGCTGGTCATCGCCAGCTCCAGTGGGCTTTCTACCCAGGACAACAAGTATCAGGTCTGAGCTGCTGCGGGCTTTATAGAGCAGAACGATGCGGAAGCCAGGGTATGTCTTGAGAACCATGTCCAGGTGCAGGCCTTCAGGGTGGAAGCGGAAGAAGCGAAGAAGCCCGCGAGAGTCAGCCATCAAGGCTCCGTGAAGCTTGTACCGGCCGAACAGCGTCCATGGCTTGAGGTCTTCCGCCCTGATGTAGAAGGCATGTTCGTAGCGGCCCTTGCTGGCCTGGACATCTTCAAACTTGGAGTCCTCGAGCTCACCGAGCTCACGGCGGATCTGATAAGACGACGTCCAAGGCTGGTCGTAGTGATGTCCACGGACCTCGGCTGTATTGCGCAGGCCATACAGTGTAAGCTGGGAGATGTGGCCCCCGAGTGGCTCAACGCTTGCTAATTCATCCGGGCGAATGCGCGCATAGCGGTCCTCGTCTTGACGGCGGAGGTAGATGCCTGCTGTTCGGCCGGGGTTTCCTCCAAAGCAGCAGTTGAGGAGCAGGATGACTGTGTCGTATCGGTCGTAGTTTGGCCTCAGATCTTGGATTTGGCCTGTGATCCTGATGCCTCTGTTCTTTAACGTCATGGGCTCCCGGGATAGGCGAGGATCCCAGAGCCGAACCAAGTGGTCTTTCGTTGAGTCGCCATGCTCAAAGCCGTCAAAGAAGTTCTGAAACTCGTCGGGCGAGGAGGCAAATAGTCCTCGCATCTGGGCTTTGCCGTCTTCTGGGGGAGATGCACGCCAGGCAAACAGAGTGTGGTCGTCTGACTGTCGGAGGATCTCTTCTTGCAGCCGTACGAACGCTTTCGATCCTTCTCCGTACACTAACGGCATATTGACGCCGAATATACCGAGGAGCGAGTAGGCCATGTCTTCTATGCGGGAGGTTTCTCTATAAGCCGCCCAGCTCATTCTCTTGGCTATGCTGACCTGCTCGAGAGGGCCGCCTTGGATGACAAAGGTGTCGATTCCCGTTATTGTCCGGAGTTCTGGGACCATGTTCTGCTTTTCCCCTATAAAGTTCCATTCTCTATCGTAGAACTCGACGTTGTGCGGCGCGATCAACTCCTGGAGAGTCCATCCACGAGTGAACCATCGACTGTTAGTCAACCCAACGCCCGCCGTCGTCGGTTGGCTTGTGGGTTTGGGACAGACAGACTGGTGCCTCGAAGAGACATCCTCCAGAAAGGCGTAGCAGACAGCGGCATTCTGATACCATCTGTACATGGAGTTGATGGCCTCTCCGAGTTCGGCGCTGCTGGTCTTGTCGATGCAGCATGTGTCAACCCACGCATAATCGAGCCCTTGGCTACGGGCCTTGCGGCACGCAGCTACAATCTTTTCAAATCCGCTGCCCTTTCGAGAGTTTCGACCTGTGTACTCTTGTAAGGTGATCTCATTGTTGCCCCAGGTATGTGACAGTATCGCGTAAGCAGGTATATTGCCCACAAATTCCTGTAATCTGAGGCTTTTTGTATTGATCAGCCTCATTTTATGTTTCGAAAGGTGAGAGGTTGGTCGTGCTTACGGGAAATTCGGAATAAATACCGTCGCCGAGTTCAGCCCCAAGTCAAGAGACGAGGCTGCCATTGCATGACAGCAAGCGGGGTGCATATGAGTCTGGGTTTTCCCGTACCATTCAGTCGATAACTTATAGCCTGATGCCGATGTCACACAAACAACTCCGCCGGACGTTTCTTACACCAAGTCTACCTTGTCGACCAAACATTTCATCGCATAGCCAAAAACTTCAGCCGAGTATCATCACAAAAGGAGGCTGCATCTTCATTGCTGCAGGATGAGTCTGTGAGCGGAAAGGAATTAGTTCCGCTATATACATGGGAAAGACGATTCTGTGGCGTGGGTATATTGAATACCTTCTGCTCGACCAGCTTCCTTGAGGCGACAACGCCTTCAAGGCCAATCATACTGGCTTGCTGCGGCTCGCACTTGTCGATTCCAATCTCTGCAGGCTCGGTGCACCTTCGCTTATTGATGCTCCGCCTCGGTTCTTGAAGCAGAGGCGCTCGGTTGGTTTGTGGAGAGTGTTCTCAACATCAGATGCCTACCGCGAAAGGCCAGATGCAGCAGGTTTGGTCCAATGGAGCCATGCCTCAAGACTCGAAGACCTCTCGGCGCTTCGATTGCTGCTTGTGTGAGATCTGATGCTGGCTGTCCATGCTGACAGCGCTTATGGGAATCGAGCCTCTGCGTTGCTGTGCTTGGGTCATCTAGGCGTCCTGATCAAGGTGAACGGCTGCGGCTCCGGCTTCGACTCCGGCTTCGACTCTCGCTTCTGGGCCTCTCCTCGCGGTCAACATCCATTTCGTCCCTATCCGACACCCCTCCAGACTCCTCTCTTGTCCCATTCTCCCTCTCCGCCTCGTCCTCTTCCTCCAAGAGATCCTCGAGATCACCAAGCGGACTGACCCTTGGCTCAAGAATCTCCAAGTCCTCTAGTATTTCTCTCTTGGGCATCTTCCACAAGCTCGTACCGCAGACTCGATCCTTTGTCAGCAGCTCATCCACAAACTCGTCCATGTACGTCAACGACACGCCTGCCCTGGCTCTCCTCCTCAACTTGCGTCGATCCTCGAGGAACGGCTCCAGCATCTCGTACACGTTCTTGGCCTGTCGCGTAAGCCGGAAGTAGAAGCATGCCAGTGCACGCAGGTACTTGAATGCTTCGCCTCCGTATTGCAGATATTCCTGCAGGATCGCGTCGCTGGGGCCGAGCTCAAGCAACTTGAAGGCTAGGCAAAGGAATGGGCTGGGCTTTTGTGTGACGCCAGAGGTTCCGCCGATGTAGGATACGTGTTCGACAACGCGATCGACGATATCGGCTTCGTTGAGCGCAAAGCATTGTTCTTTGTAAAAGTACGAGTCGACGATGCGATCCTTGACGGCCTTTTCCATGATCGTCGCGGGGTTGAGGCCGTTGGGCGCAAGCGCAGCATTAGAGCCGCGCTCATCGAGGAAGCGCCGCGCGTCGGCGTGTACGGTATCTTTGTTTTTGCTCATGATGTGCGACGAGGTTGGTGATGGCGGGGACTAGATCGGTGCTTGGTGTTGAGAAATCTGGAAGCTTGGGAGTGATAGGAACTGATAAGAACTGATAAGAGTGTTGCTGTGTCAACAGCTGAAGTAAATACCCAGCTCGCTTGCACTGAAAATGACGACACAAGCTTGGAGGTAGACTTTGGCCGTTACATTGCTGTCAAATTTTGAATCTATTGTTGTACATATCGATTTTGTTTACCTTGTATCTCTCGGGATGGCCAAATTGCTTCTCACGTCCTCCCAAGTCCAAATCATCGCGTCCTGTTTCGTCGGTAAGTCGAATTCCCAAGCTCTCCACCACCGCCCGCATTCCAGCCGTATCGCATACTAAGAAGTCATCTTCCACAGTGCTTATCTGTACATTTGCTCTTTTCATCAGTGGCTATGTAATCCAACAACGAACCCTGCGCGAGCTTCGCACAGCCATCAAACCTCGCGGTCAAACCCGCCCGTCGCCAAAAGTCTACCTCCCCGAGAAATTCAGAACGCGGACGAAAGAGCTTGAAGATGGCTCCGTCATCGACATAGATTCCGAAGCAGATATCGAAGTGAGGCGGCAGCGTCTCCTGATTGAGATCAAGGAGACGATGCCTGAGGTTAAGGGGGCAGATGTGGAGGGCAATGCTGCGTTGGAGAAGAACATTGAGATTGTGAAGCAACTCCAGTCCAAGGTTGTGGAGAAGATGTCGACTCCTGATAGCCATGTTGAGGCCCCAGTCAAGAACCACAAACCTGTAACAAGGGCGCAGAGAAGGAAGATGATCAAGAAGGAGCTTCAGAGGTTGGCTCAGGCTGAGGAGCCGGCGTACTATCAGCGTAGGATGTGGTAGACCCGGCACACTCGGTTTGCCTCCTGTTTTGGATATAGTTCACGATAACTGCGAAATGTATAATGATTTCACTCCGTGGACAAAGATATATAGATTGGCGCTGCTTTCTTTGGGTCTCTAATAAGTAGATAGCAGAAGGAGTATTTCTATGTGGTGCCTGGACTACTGGTAACTTTGACGACTTCCCCTAACTCGTCGGGCTGGGCTAAGTAATATGGCTAGATAGCTATGCTGATTGACCCGGTAATAAAGCTAGGTTCTGGGTTAGGCGCTTCCTGTGCGGATTCTTTGGCCTGTGTGCTGTTCATGGCTGGGACACTGCGCGGGTACGAATATAGATAGAGAGGCTTATTAAAATCGACATGCTAAGGATGAGTTTTAGGCGCTGCTGCAGGGTTGCCCAGGACTGCACTGAAGCGCGTCGACGGTAAGTGCGCCAGTTGTAGCCTCAAGTGTGTATTAGTGATCTGGAAGCTTAAGATACGCAGGAATGACTTGAGCCGTCTACCAGGCTCCAAGTTCAGCCAGGCGCCATTGGTCGCATCTTACTCAGTCTGGGCGTGGAAATTAGTTGGTTATAAGTGATGCAAGTGTTAGCAGCATCGCTTGAGACTTACCTCTGAGCAAGTATATATCAAGAATGGGCTGGAAGGGCTAGGAATAGGCCTCGAATGATGATGGCTTTAGGGTGCCTTTGCCTGATTCTTTCCCTAACCTTTCCCCCTTTGGCTTAATCTCACTCTTACATTTATTCCGTGCTTGTATGAATCCATTTAACAGATGGCACTTGGTTCCAGTTTCATGACAGTGGACACGTGTGACCTCTTGCTCCGTCGAGTAGCTCAGACGACATGATGATCCAGTGTAACATGACACCAAGTCGGTGTAAGTGGACATCCTTGGGTAATAACGAGATTTGTTGCCAACGGGCCGACAAGAAATCTGTCTGACAAACCGCTACTATTGGCCGCCCTATCAAATCTCCGACGTGGCATGTCACGTCGCATCACAGGTTTGACGGCGTCGCGATAGAATCCATGACTCAAGCAAGGGTCCAGGCTGTAAAAGCTTTTCTAATCCGTCGACTGGGGTCACACTAAGAACAGAAGAGAATGCGAGAAATTTTCGGATACCGAGGCATCACCGTGCGTTAGACCATCTCAGGACTGAAGCACGGGCACTAATATTGATGTGAGTCTTGGTGAGGAATTCACGAGACGGTCACGTAAATGAAGACCCTGTTCCAGCCTCGCACACCAGCTTTCCCAGGGATATGCCAGGAATATCAGGGTCTCGCTAGAGAAGATGGGTCTTGTCGTTTCCAGAACACGGATGATGGGTCTGTTTGACAGCTCGGACGTGTCTCAAGCCCTTGTCCGTGGGTTCCGGCATGATGAGATGAGGCTGAGGCTGAGGAAGTTGCTGATTAGTGAAGTGGTCTGTGTTGGTAAATTCCCATGTGGCGTTATTCGTGATAGATTCTCGAACCGTTTTTCTGTGGTGGAGCTCATTGGACAATAGGCAGTTCCCCACTCCGGTCCTGTCACTGGAGGCCGGGAAAATGTAAACGCGCACGGACCATAGTCTGTCGCCAGCGCCGCAAAGTGGGGGCCTCGTGATGGTCTCGTCTCGTCGTCCGACTCGGTTCTCGACCACGATGATCAAATCAAACTCTTCCTTTTCGTAAGCACTTTTTGGCTCAATTCCTCGCTCCACACCCTCTATCTACATCTCCGACTACGCCAGACGCGAATCGAACGAAGACTCCAGCTTCTCCACAATCGCCGCCTCCGAAATCTTTCTTCCATCTCATCCTCGGCCCCGACTTCCTCCAGTCCCACGGAGCTCCCGATCCAACTGCGCCGGACCGTCCGCCCTACCGAATCGCCCTGTCCTTTCTGCTCCGGCCATCCGCCAACCGCACTCGGTGCAAGCGCGACTCCACGATGCCGACGTTTCAGAGCAAAAGGTTCCGGGCCGCGGCCGACATGAACACCATCGGCATGCGGTACCGCACTATCATGAACAAGCATCCCTTCCTCATGTTCGGCCTGCCCTTCATGGCCATTATTGTCGCCGGCTCCTTTGTTCTCACCCCCGCCACCGCCGTCCGCTACGAGCGCTATGACCGAAAGGTCCGCCAGATGACCAAGGATGAGGAGCTCAACGTGCGCCGGTCTGCGAGGAAGGTGGACATGAAGGAGGAGTACTACGTGCGTCTTACATTTGATTCTGGAGAGTTCACTTGTGGTGGAACATGTATCGACTGACTTGGAAACAGAGGCTGGCTGGTCGAGACCTGGACGACTGGGAGCAGAAGCGTGTAGAGCGACTTCCTGGTGAGAATGATGGCGTGTTGTAAGTGAGGCTGTACACGCTTCCTTGCTTTGTCTGTATGAGAAGGCATCACGATCAATCGACCTCGAGCGCCGCGAGATGGCCGAGATGGAAATTATGTCGACGTCATACATCCCATGACGCGGAGCCATCGAAGCACCAAAAGCAAGGCCAGCTCAGGAGTTGTGTACTATATCAATGGCATCGAGGCGTTTGGTGTTTGGAGAATGAGCACGCGTTGTTGATGTTTCTGGGTTCGCTTTGATTGAAGAAGCCGCGCCGATATCTTTGGTCGGATGCGTCGGGAAATTACCCGTCTGAAATTGGAGGGACGAGCCGCAAAGGTCACGCACGGCCTAGCCCGGCTGAAGGAACTTTTGAGGGTGATGGTCAGATGGGGATCGAATATGATGTGAGAACAGGCAATGTCAGACTGAGAAATGGCTCCGATGAGTCTATGAAAGCTCGATCTTGCTGCCTCCAGGTTCTCAGAGGGCAGTATGTTTCACGTCTTGAAACTGGTGGGCAATCAAAGATGCGGATGCACGGATGATCGACTCTGCATCAGAGAAGACGGTCAAGCTTCAAGACTATACTCGAGACCTACAGCTGTAGTCTACTCCAGAGTGCAGCTCACTGCGTGCTTGGTAATGGGCAACTGCGTGCCTCACCTGCACCCCATAGTGAGCCAAGAATGATTACTGCATCATCCCCTTGCGTCGGGTCACGTTGACATATACCCCTGCATCTGTCTCTAAGCCTCGTATGCCTCTCCTCATCTGGTCTGGTGACAAGGCTTGGCCTCGCAAACTCGTAAGTTCAATAGTAATCAAAGGTAACCATCGTTGTACCGGCCACCGGCCATCGTCGATCTGAAGAAAGCCCCAAGCCTCTCAAGGAAAAGGCCTTGCATGTTGGCTCTATCACATTAGTTAGTAAACCTACAGACCAAGGTGAGACACATTAACACCAAGCGGCCAAGACCAAAGCCTGCTAGAGAGACGCCAAACTGCTATCGAGCGGGACGATGCGCAGCTGGTACTTTGACTGGTCCATGGCTTAAGCTGGTCGGGCGCGGATAGAGGCGCTGTAGCGTCGTCGACTGGTCCCCGCCTGTAGCGCAGCTGAGCAGGGGGCTGGAGATGGGCTGGAGATGGGCCTATGGGCCTACGGGCCTACGTAGTGGGCGCCACACCAACGACGTCCTCATTGGCGTCAAGTTCTATTGGACGGCACCACCGCCATTGAGTTTTCGCCCAAGACAGGAAGACACCACCTCTGTGATCGTCAGGAGATGGTGGTTTTCTATGGTGATGAGATGACGAGCGCTGAGAGGGGAAATGGGAAGGATGAATAGGCGGTGTCTTGGTGGTTGGGGAGGCAAAAAGCGTGCGTCGTGATTAAAAGACAGCTGCTTCAAGAAGGATGGATCAGAAAGGGGGCTCAAGAGAGGGGCTGTGTCCAATCAGGACCGATGAATGGAAGGTTGAAGAAATGTCAGGAGGGGGGAATATGTCATGGATTGTTCCGGGAGGCGACGATGATCGCGGTTATCACTACGGAGCGTCCAAGTTCGTAGAAGGCTGATGATTCGAGGTACATACGGGTACACGAGTTTCAGAGCACGGAGATCGGTGTGCCTGGTTCCTCCAGATCGCAATACGATCGTTTCCGCTTCTGGATGTTTGCAAGCAAGGCACGGGAACAAGAACACGAAGTTTTCCAACAATCATACGTGTTTTAGGGTAGCAGCTAAGCTTGAATAGAGCTGGTTATTGAGGGCTGGTGATGATGTGCCGGTGTTGAGGTAAACTCGCGTGTGAGTGGCCCGTTATTGACAAAGTTATGTGCCAGGCCATGCCATGCCATGCGAATGCCAAAGTAGCAGCGAAATGCGACGTTGGTCCCCGAAACTCGGAACCCAATGGCGTAAGAGCTGAACGAAGGATGATTTCCTGTACGGTGCAGAGTAGACGATAGTGAGGTGGTATTGCATGCTGCGAGGCCCAGACCGCGGGCATGGAATGAGAAACGAGCCTCGGCAAAGCAAAGGTGAAAAAAACAATCAATGCCCTAGGCCTCGTCTATTTGCCGTCTTCATTGCTTTTCCTGTCCTTGTCGCCCAGTCTACGATATGAGACTCTGCGCTGATCGATCTTGTGAAATTTGACAAGGCATTGCGTTACATTAAGAAGAAGCAAAAAGTCCAATACTCATCAGCTCTGGATCTCGATAGCTCCGCCGGGTCGGAGACGGCGATGGTGGATGACACCGACACGCTGGCTAGCTGGAGAGCCCAGCAAGGGCAAAGTGGCAGCACGCCACGTCCGAAGAGCTGGAAGCCAGTCTATTCAAGTTGCAGGCTATAGATGAATGCTGTCAAGGATATTCGTTCAAGGCAGGGAGGGAGATTAGAGATTGGGCATCTCCATCTCGAGAGACAGCGGGAGCTGTAAAGCTCCAACGCCGAGCCCGTCGCAGCCGTTCACTCGCCCCGCCAAGAAGACTTCAAGACTCCACGAAGGCGGGAGACCCTGATCTTCAGCCCAACATGGACAGTACCCACTGCATGTTGCAGCTGAAGTGGAAAGAGGGGTTCACGGGTTCACCGACAGAGCTACCTCCTCTAACAAAGAATGAAATGATCCTCCACTGAAGCTGCAACCACGCTCGTGGCTGGCTGTGGATTCGCGGCCCCGTCACCTCTTTGAGCATGGCAGAATGGGCTCTTGTCAGGAATTGCTTTTCCTCTCTCCTCTCTGCATCAGCTGCGGGACGCCATCCCCATGTCAGATTCCAGATGCCAAAGACATGTGTGCATCTGTCTGGGGAAGGCAAACGAGGCACGGATAGTGTCATGCAAGATAGGATCTCATGTGGGTGCGCCGCACAGTAGCGTCGTCTGCATGGCGCCATCTCAACCTGGAGCTCCAGCTCCAGCTTCAAAAGCAAACAACTCCATGTGAACTGGCTAGCCAAGGCCTAGCGGTAAGTGTGCTGCAGGTAAAGACAAGACATTCAGTTGGCTCGTCCACCAACAGCCTTGGCAACCTGTCTACTGAAAGACACGCAGCCGCCTTTGCGCCTCTGCCTCTTGTTCCTCCCCCCCCACACCATCCCGAGGTGCCTCAGTCCGTTAGCACCGCCCGACGCAACTTGGCGGCCACTCTGGACCCGTCCGCCGAGCGGCGGCGCCTCTTGTCCGGCCCAGACGCAAGGGAGACATCACATTTGCGGAGCGGCGGTGAAGAGTTACCTGCAACGTCAGGCTGCTGCTGAGAAGAGCAGGAGCCGAGTTCGGCTGGCGCGCAAAGTGAGTTTGGAATCAGAGAGCCGAGTTCATGTTGGTGGTGAGTTTCAGGGACGACTCGGTGTTATTCGAACGGCAATGAACCGGCCGGAGGAGCGGAGGAGCGCCATTCAGCTCTGGTGGCTGCTTAGAAGTTGTACCAACCAACATGAACAAAGGGCTGCAAAGAGTGACGTCGAAATGTCGACCACGTATCGAGCTTTCTGCGGTAACAGCACTCGAGATCTACACTGCATACACACGAAACCGCCAGCGACATTCGTCCCCAGTAAGTGACGTTGTGAATTGTACATGATCTACAAACTGGTATGACACTTCTTCATCGCTTACTCGCTTGACTTGTTGAGACAAGACATCTATGATTGATTCACAGGCAAAAACACGGACTCACGCTCACGCTCACGCTCACGCTCGAGACACGTTTTTTATTCCCTCTCGCCCTGCTTCTGCCGGACAAGGCGCAGTTGGTTGGACAGTTCTGGACCGATATCTCCAGGCACGGGCCTTTTCGGGATTTGCTTTTTTCCCGTGTTTCCTTTTGGCAGTCACTCGCTCACTGCCAGTCACTCTCACTAAGCCCGATGCCCTCAGCGTGTGACCCCTCCGGGCTACAGGGGCCGCATGCTGCTGAAAACTGGCGGTTGCTGGGAGATAGCGCGGGAGAGATGGGAAGCCTAAACCCGAGGGCGAGGGAGATGATGGACACGAGGCTTGGCTGCCGGCCCGGGAACTGCTCGGTGGCTGCCAGCTAAGGCGGAGAGGCACCAGGCACGAGGAGCGAGGCACCAGGTACGCCGAGGGCCTAGACCGCGCAATTGCTGAGTGGGAGGCTTGGGGCTTGTCAGGTACAGTCAGAAAAAAGAAAAAGCGGTGTCTGCAGTTGAGAATGTGGTCCGGAAGAAGGCAACAAGGTGTATTAGAATGGATCGTGGAATATTCACTGGTGTACGGAGTGTACTCACTGGTGTACTCACCAAAGTAGGGCTCTGAGAGTTGAGACGAAAGACGAGACGGAAACGGACGGTTTTGATTCAGGTACCCGAGAGTACCTGCTCGGTTCTCGCCTTCCAGACAGGGGTTACCAGACACCCCTGTCGCGGTCTTGGGGGAATGGGAATCTGCGAGTGAATGACTGTGAATGACTGAGGAGCCGGTGGAGATGGTTCAGGGTGGATCGGCCAGGGTGGATCGGCCAGGGGTGGACAGTACGTAGCCAGGTACGTACACAAACAAGAATGGCCGGCGGGCTGTGGCGGGCTCGGTGGATGACGTTCGTGGCCCGGCATACCACACCTCCGAACCTCGAGATGGAATACGACGACTCATTATTTATAGACTAGCTAGAGCCTCCCCCCCCCGGTCATCTCGGGCCCTAACACCCATCTTATAAGTCCGTCTGCCTTGGCCCGGTATCGACAGGCCTTGGATGCCGATGACTATTACATCGATATTATAACATTACCAATACCTGCTGCCTCTTATTAATCCAGTTGCCCACCACCTGGACTCGTCCAACTATCGTCACCACCACCACGCTGCTTCCAGGACGGCACGACTCACTTACACTCGCTTTCTAATATACCGACCTGGATTAGATCCAATAATCGACAGAAGCGACAATTGGACATCTCACTTACACCACACATCAGCAAGATGCACGTATTACACGGCTTCTGCCAGCGGCGCAAGTCGTCTCGCCGCCCTCGCGACCTCCACATCCGAAAGGTCTCCTTCTCCGGCTCCTCTCTCTCGTCGGGCTGCTCTCTCTCGTCGTCGTCCTCAACCATCTCCGCCGCCTCGACACCCGCCGCTCAGACCCCCATCGCCGTCTCCCGCCCCGAAGTCGACCCTCTCGCCTCACATCCCGCCTTCCACGCTCCGCCGCGGCTCTACGAGCGGCCGTTTATCCGCATGGACGAGACAGACCCTGTGTTCTACGGCGGCGGCGACGACGACCAAGTCAATGAGGACGAGTATGTCGAGCGTGAGGTTGCGGCTCAACAGCCCACCGAGATGGCTCTGCCTCCACATGTGAGCCCCATGGACGCCACCGACGAGCAGTGCAAGGAACCCCAGGACTACTTCTTCACAACACTGTCCAAGCGACCGCCGCTGCCTCGGTCTCACTGGTCCGAGTCCACCATCCAGAGCCTGAACGAGTTCTCTGAAGACGACGAGGACGAAGACTCTGACGAGGTCACCCAGTCTGAGGATTCCGAAGACGACGACAACGACGACACCTCTGTCCTTGAGATGCGTCGACTCTCCCGCCACTCCTCGGCACTAACGCCCATCTCTCTCAACACCTCTTACTCCTCTCGCCCTGGTCTCGCCCCTAGGCGTCCGCCCATGCGCTCCCTCGACAGCGTCGACAACTTTATCCGTCGCGGAGGGTGGAAGCGTCGCGGCATCGTCTTCCGCCAAGAAGACATGGACGCCCAGCGAAGCGAGCAGGACCGCGCAAGCTACTGAGCTCGCTTCACTCTTGCTCGACGCAATCTCTTATGCTTTATGATTTCTTCGATACCCATATTTCTCAGCACTTTGCTTCGTTTCTTTCGTCAAATGCGTGGACCACACGGCAAGAATGGTATCATGGTATTTATTTTGGGGCTGGTTTATATCCCCTCCCACCTCCCCATAAACTGGGCTTGGTTTTTCCCCCTCTCTTATTTAACAGCTTGGAGTTTCATGTGATGAGCCTTGGGGTTTTTTTTTGGGAAGGCAAAAAGCGATTTCTGTTATGGGACATGGGGTATGCGTTTATGGGATTCACGGCTTCACTCACACCTTTGTTATACAACCTCACACAATCTTCTACCTACTCTACTACTCTCCCCAATATTGGGCGGCATCCTTTTACCCGACCATCTACATGGCATCTTGTAATGAGCCAGAATACTATCATTTGCCGTCCACACGCTGCAGCCTCAATTGCCGTGCGCTTGTGTGAAATTTGATGCCAGCCTGACGTGCATTCCTTGATTTGAAATGACATGGTCCTAGCATGTCGACATAATGACGTTCAGCCTCGTTGAATCCCACAAAAAAGGAAAAAAGCCATATAAAAATTCAATAAATTGGAGCCTGGCCTAGCCCAAGCCGAGTGTTTCGTCCAAATCCCCATCTTTTTGGCTCGGCTTCTTGGCCCGCGGGCTCACCGAAGCCCGGACCCTGTGGTGGCCGGTGCTGGGAGTCCAACTCATCACAGATTCTACTGGAAATGAATCACCTTGCCAATGCAACAAACGAATCCAGGGCTGCGTGCCCAACCGACAGGGCTGAGCACTTCAACCCCGGTCTGCCGGGGGCATTGAAGCCCTCGTGATGCCGCCCGCCTCCGTGTCCTCGGACGAAACCAAAAGCTCGGCTCTCCGAGTTGCAACCTCGAGCAATTACAGTTCAATTTTTACAATTTTCGCCCTTGCCGATCCCCGTTGTGTTCGTCCGGACTTGACAGGCTCAGGGGGAGGCGAAAACCCGAATTGCGCTGGAATGATGACTTCACCGTGTCTGGAATGCGGCAAACGTGGGAGTGGGTTTGGCCTGTTTCAATGTTTAGATCTGCATAGAGGTCTTGTTTCAGTCCCTTTTCCCATTTCAATGTCTCGCTTCTTTACAATACGTGAGGAGAGGTCGAATCGTCCACGAGAATGCGTGTGGGTGGCACGTTTCAACACGCGGCATCGCCCTGTACATCAAAGTGCCCTGGGAGTACTTTGATCAAGAATGAAGCTTGGCCGTACGACCTTGGCCATACGACCTTGGCCCTGGAGAGCGGATGGAATGCTTTCGTCATGTTCCATGGAAATGCTGCGTCGCAGCGTCGGCATCTGGCGGGAGGCTGCTGCGGCGGCCTGGTGATGTGCCGGGCGCTGGTGTCGTGGTGTTTGGGCGGCATCCGCGTGTTCCGGCCTTGAAGCCTATGACGATTGCGCCGCAGGTGCCGGTGGTGACGTCCAAGTGGTTTTGAGACTGGTTCAAGAGTATGAGTGAATGTAGACTTGCATCGCGGGAGACGGACCGTCGCCGAAAGTCTCCTGGTCGGCATGGCTACGACAAGGTGCTTATGGTCATGCCTAACCAGTTGACAATCACTGTTCGGAAACAGGGCCTGACTGAGCTCGTTGGAGCCTAAATCACCCATCTTCCGGCCTCTTGGGATCTGCCTGTTCTTGTTGGGCCTATCAAACTTTAAAGGCTTGCGAGTATTGGGGTCGCTAGAATATTCTTGATTGAGATGCTGTATGCGACCCGTTTCTTTACGAGAGGCTTGATGAGTATCACCACTGTTTCCTTCACCGAGTACCCTCCTTTCTGCATTGCTTTTATTCTCCAATGCACGGTAGTCTGCATATGATATCACCTCAGTACCTCAGTCACTGTGACAGTAACTTATTCCAACGGCGCGTCTCGGTTCAAAGGACCTGGAACTAGGTTGATCAAGCCTCCTAGAACTGGACTTGAAAAATACCTGCGAGAACGCGACCAGCAACATCTAATCAAGTTGTCCTCCTCCAATTCACATTGAGCAACTCTAATCACTTATTTTACTAGAATGCTTGACGTCCCAGCTCACACAATCGCACAACGATGCAGTAGGCGAAGCCAGAGATAGACAGCACCATAACCACATCCCAAGGCTTTTCCTCCTCGTTGAAGGAAATCGGTTTATCGTATCCCAGTCGTCCATTAAGCCCCCGAAACATCGGTCAGGGTTACTCGTGTCTGTGTAGAAATGTCTGTTTAAGAGTGGTCACGCATCCATACAGGTCGGAGGAAATCCTAATCTAAACACAAACATCATGGCAAAAATCAAACATAGAACCAATCCCGCTCGCTTCAAACGAATGAGCTCTAAAGGGGTATACATCCTCAATAGTATCAGTTTGCTTGCTCCACCGGCCGCATGCAACAGACTATTGCAGCCTCGCCCACTACGCTGTTTGCTCGACCCAGGACCAGTGGCAAAGAAAGCCCAGAACTTTGATCTAACGATTAAGAAAGGTATGATGCTTGTCATCTTGGCTGCATGCGTTGCGTATTCGCGGGTTTCGACCTCACTGGTAAATGGCCTTGGGAATCTGGCTCCCATTCTTCATCAGAACACACAGCCTCAACATGGAGGTATGATCAGCATGTCGCAAGCGTCTACCCAACATATATCGCTAACCGTCAGATAGGCTACATCACAAACTCCCACCGAGCAGAGCGTCAAGATCCGCGTCGGAGAAAACGAGTATCTTGTCAATGTCAACAAGATCCCCTACTTCAAGGGCCTAGTGCGTTTCCAACAATCTTCCGGCCGGGATATCGCATCTTTGCAGACCCATGAGGACATCCCCTTCTTCGGCATCATCAACTCTGCCGTCACCAAAGGGCTCCGCCAGTTCTTCCGCCAAATGCCAAACAGCCTGCCCGATTACCAACGTCTCTGCGAGACTCTCGATTTCCTATGTGTCAATGTTCTAGGACGGCGCGAAATGCACAACATTGTGCACGATTTGAGAAGAGGAAAAAGTGACTGGGACCGGAATGGCAGACGGCTGGCCCGCGACTCGGCTTTCCGCCTGCTCTACCTATTCCTCTTGGGCGACTTCAAGTCGGATGTGGAGGGCAGCAGCATGGCATATCAGGAGACCTTGTATGTGGTTTCGCATCCCGTAATCTTCGAACCAAAAACTCGAAAGATGGTCCGAGAGGCGTTCGAGGACCGCTTTCGCGCTTCTGATAAGCAGAAGAACAGTCTGAATAAGTGGTCTACCCACGTCGACCCGTCTGAAGATGATGTGGCCACTGAGGGGGAGGCTATCTATGACACATTTTTCGACCTTTGACGACGTCGATTAGACCCTTCGTAACGTTTGTGATCTACTGCAAAGGATGACGGATTTGAGCTGGGACTGTGTGTCTTGTCCTTGGTTCTGAAAGGGGAAGAATATGTTGGCCGGCGGCCCAAGATATAAACAGTATTAATGTAAGAAATAAAACTACTCCACGAACCTTGAGTCTTCAAAACTGAAACACTCCCTGTGATTCTGACAAACTCCTCCATATGCTTCCACGACTTATCCACCACGTTCTCCCCCCGATACCCATCTAACAACTTGACTACCTCAGCCGACGCACTCTCCCCATCTCAGTCAACACTGTAAACACCACTCCCTTCTTCCCATCCGTGCCCACCGCAACCGCAACACCATTACCTTCCCTTCTATGGCCCGCCAGAATACGAACACCGGTTAGCGCCGGGCCTCAGCTTCCTGTCCCGCTCCGTGATGTCGGCGCCGGGACTAAGAGCTGTGGTTAGGCCGGAGCCGATCACAGCTCTCCCACGTACCCTGGCCTGAATGAGTTATAACTCTGGGTGTGCTGGTGAACGTGCATTATTCCGAGCCAGAAACAAGAATGAATCACAAGTCGAAATGTATTGAGGCGATAGGTAGGTAGTTATGCAAAAAGACCCATTCGCTGTCTCGGGAGTTGCAGCCCACTGCTCGCATCAACCCTCTTGCTGTCCCTTGATGCGCCCCCATGTATCAATATCGAAAGTCAAGAAAACGCCGTGTCCTCCAGCCTGACTCAAATCAAGCCCACCCCTTCTAGGGGTCCTCAAGCCAGTCGTTGTCTGGTAGCCGTTGGTACAAGAGAAGACAAAGTATAGTACGTACAAAGGAAAATATGGTTCGGTCGGATATGTCCATGTTGGTCTCGTATCGTCTCGTCGTTGATCGGCCAAGTCCGATAGGCCGCATCATGCATTATGAATACCGCTGATGAAAAGTTACAAATCCCCCAAGATATGATGTCGTGATCCCCTTCTCCGAAAGAATGCCATCCGCCAAAGAACCTCATACAGTCTGCTCTGTACAGCCGATCTTTATTGCTCTGGGCGCGGAGGCTGCGTCTGCCACCCGTTGAGATACGCCATCAACCCCATGCCAAACAGGACAACACCGAGCATCGATGCATAAGGCAGCCCGGCGTGCAGGTGCTGTTCCTGCGCAAGGGCGCCCTTCTGGGGACTCGACGGCGTGATCGTGTTGGCCCGAGACAGAGTCGGCGCATCAGACGCCTCGTCACTGGTGGCAGGCTCAATAGCCTCTGCCTCTTTAGCGGCCGTCTTAGGAGCCTCTGAGGTGGCCTGAGCCTGGCCAACAACACCATTGCCCCCTTCCAAGCTTCGCTTTCTTGATCTCGATCGGGCCCTCTTCTCCGCCGCCTCTCGCAGCGCTTCCTCAGCACGAAGTTGGACCACCATCTCGGCCAACGTCTTCCTATCCGCGTCCCGTTCCGATTCAGCAGTCTCGCAGCGTTGCTTCCATTCTTCCATCTGCTCCTTCATGTCCCGCATTTGATTCTCCATGACATCAATGCGGGCTTGAAGAACGGTGGCTGTCTCCTGTGCCGCATCGACAACAGACGTTGTCTCCTCAGCTACCTCAGGTAAGGGAGCCTTGGGAGCAGCCTCCTTCTCTTCTACAGCCTCAGGTGCTTCATCTGATATCTCCATCTCCCCTGGTATTGCCGATCCGTTCATGTGAGCAGTAGCCGACTCCTCCAGGCGTTTAGCAAACTCCTCCGCCTCTTCTCGAGCAAGGCGCTCTTTTTGTAGCAGTTCTTCGAGTTCACGCATCCGTGTGGTTTGTGAGTCGATGTCTCGCTTGGCGTTGTTCAAAGCTTCAGTGAGCTGAACGATTTGACTAAGGTTGTCTGGACGGACGGGTGGAGTGTTGGGCGGCCCCGACTTGGGTCGCTCGGTTGGACCCCGCTTGAGTGACGGCACATCGGGCTTCTCGGGAAGAGGCTGTTGCGGAGGAGGTGCCGGAGGGTCGGAGAATCGAGCCTTTGGGTCTGCACGGAACGGAGTGCCCATGCCGTTGACCATGTGTGGAGGCTTGGGAGGCTCAAGGACTTCGGGCTTCTCGAGGTCTTTGAGGTCATCCTTGGATAATAGCGTGTGGACGAACTGGTTTGTGCGACCTAGATCCTGCGCCTGGAGTCGGGCATTTCGCATTTCGTTCTGCAAAAGTTAGCGTGACAGTCATGGGTACGCCTGCATTCAAACATACCGCAAGTCGTTTTAGGATCTGATCTGTGGCAACAGGAGTAAGAAAGAAGGGTCGTTGTTGTGGCATGCCATTAGGTTGCATATTCATAACAGCACCGTTGGGCATTACTCGGCCGTTGCTGGCCAAGGAAGCATTGCTGCCGGTGCGGCCACGCATCTGCATAGGTCCTGAAGGCATCATCATGGCGCCGTTGGCCGGGTCGAGATCGCCAAAGTTCATATCCAAAACATTGCTCGACGCACTCAGAAAACCAGCGTGCTCCACTTTGGCAGCCACTTTGTGATGGACGACGGTCTTCTGATCCTCACTAACAATGTCGATACCGAGTTCAAGGTGATCAGAAGTCTGTAGCTCATGTGGCTCTGATTCGCGGTTTTCTTGAGAGAGGCGAGTGCCGTTGACGAAAGTTCCGTTTGACGACTTGACATCGCGAATATAAATCTTGCCGTTACGCTCCGCATAAATCTCAGCGTGTTGCCTGGACAGCACTTTACTGTCAAAGAAACCGTTGGTGGGCGTCGGGATGGTCTTTTGATTCGTTTGGCGACCTATTCGAAGGCTTTCGGGAGCAAAGGGGACAGCAATTGTTTTTCGTTCGAAGGTTCCGTTTAGAGATAGTAGATATAGTACTGGTTGTCCCGAGGGGAATTGGTCGGCAGTCATGGGGCGCATCATCCCCTGAGGCGTCATCTGTACTTGACCAGGACCTGGCTGCACAGGACCGTGAGCCGTCATCATGCCTTGAGCTCTGCTAGGGGGCAGTCGGGACATGTCTTGTTGGAAATCACCCTTCCCTGCGGGCCAGGGGCTCTTGGGTTGGGGTCGTTTCCGAGGCGCACCGTTGGCCGACCATTGGCTCAGATCCGTAGTCGAAGACAGCGGAGTGCCATTGGAGTGGGAGCCGTTGCTAGCAACTGTGGTAGTAGAAGAATTGGACGAGGTTGAAGAGATAGATGACGACGAGTTGGACCGCGGCAAGGTTTTGCGCGGCACGAACATGCTGATGCCGCCTCGGGCCTCGTCTGAATTCATCTGGTGATTTCCGTTAATCGTGCCCCATGCTGGTCGTGAGATCGGAAAGTTTGGCGGGGTTGCGACTGCAGTCATGAGGATGGTTGAGGCTCAAGGGCAGAGTGTGGCCGATAGATGGAAAAGGTTAGGAATGAAAAGCTGGCCGGTTCTGGAAGCGGGACGTGTGCGGCTCGCGCCTCGGAGGTTGGTCGTCGCTCCACCGCCAGTTGGAGAGTAGGCTGCGGATGAGGGATGTAATCTCGAAAGGACGCGCTCGCTATATCAATATCTTGGAGTGGCTCGACGTGCTAAGCGGACAAGAAAAATCGTCAGCTCGTGGCTGGGAACAAGATCTGGCGACAAGAGAGAAGATGGACGATTGAGGGCTGGCCCGCCTCACCGGGACGAGTGGTCAAGGGCCGAAAGTCGAGCCAGCGGCAGCGAAGACGATGCTGAACTCACCAAGTACGAGATTATCGCGATGTCGGAGCGGGTTTCGCGTCGCAAAAGACGATGGGCGAGAGGCAGAAGGCCGTGAGTGAGCTGATGGGAGTGCAGTAACAGTATGGGGGAGGTCTGTCCACCCGTCTCGCTAAGCGCTGCTTGGCGTATTGAAATTGGGGCCCCGGCACACGGAGTACCTACAGGCACGGAATACAGTGGAGCACGCGCCCAATGGCTCTGGCATGTGCTCACGAGTCACTGCTCGCATAGCGCCCCAGCACCACGAAATAGAGGCTGTAGACTGTCAAGACGGTCCTGGAGCCTTGGGAGAAGCGTCAGAAAAATAATGCACAATCAAATCCCTCTTGGGAGTCGATAGCCGCGCTGTGGAGCCAGCTATCGACCCACGAAGGGAGCCACGTGATGCTCTCTCTACAGTGCGATATTGCCTCCATCGGAGGAAAACGGGCACTGTGAGACAGGCGTCGGTCCGTGCGGCCAAACTCTGTGTCCTCTCGCCCCGACTTTTTGCCGAGTTCCCATCTCCGCTAGTGATTGAACCAATCAGCGCAGGTCTTCAAAGTCACGGCATTGTTCTGCCCAAACGCTCGAGCTCGGCGCAAGAAGAGCTTCAAAGACTTGCGACAGCCAGCAGCAAACCTCCTCCTTCACCGCCCCGACCCGAATCCGACAACCCACCCTCAAGCTTCGACGCCGTCCTTTTAGGTTCAAGATGCCTCCCGTTGCGCCCATCAATGCCGGCCAGCATGGCCCCTCGAATATGGAAAAGTGTACGCCATGTCATCTGCCTCGGTCGAGCTTGACGCCTGGTTAACATTGAGTCTGCAGTCAAGATGGGTGCCATGATGGGTGGAAGTACGGTTTCTCCCCTATAAATGCTGAATCCGCTTTGGGGCATTCTCTGACATCTCTTCAGCTGTCGGTGTTATCATGGGGTTTGTCTTCGGTATAGCTCCCTCCAACTGTCCCCATTTCGACTCTCGCTGACAATGACCAGGAACCGTCAACATCTTCCGTTACGGAGCCGGCCCCAACGGCATTATGAGGACCCTGGGCCAGTATATGGTTGGGTCCGGTGCGACATTTGGGTACGCGAGAACCTCATCTGCAATAGTTTACCTTGTGCTAACCAAGGCGCTGCAGCTTCTTCATGTCCATTGGTAGCGTCATCCGATCCGATGCCGAACCTAGACTGCACGACATGTACATGCGAGCGCAGCGACGACCGATAGTGATGATGGCCAACCCCGCTTGGAGGAAATCATAAGAGCGGCAGCAGATCATCTGAGACGAGAGTAATACCCAGTCAACTTCGACAACTCACCCTGTACAGTCTGGCCGTTGATGGTCGCATCCTGTAATATACATATCAAAATTCTTCCATGCTGGATCAATCTTACTGCAGTTGGATCAGGCTACCGGCCCACAGGCAAGACAAGGCCAGCCACTCAGCGACGGCTTGGTGTCTTATGATGCGAGGTTCTTTTGCTGTTTCGTCATACTTTGCGGACCGTTGCTTTCCCGGGATCAAGCGGTCCTGGCGTGTACAATAGCAACCTAGGGATTACACGGCAGCCTTTGGGAGGCGGTACGCCTGTTGTGGCGCTCCAGTTGAGCCGTCAATCACACAGGTTGCATCTTCATTCAAAGCCAAGATCGGCACTCCAGCACCCGCGACCCGGCACGCCGACCTGCAATACGCCTTGGCCGCGGATACGAGGTCTCGAGCGTTGGTGGTGCGGTGTGAGACCGCGATGCTGGGACGTGCTGGGCCCACTGCAAGTAAGGTTTCCACAAGCTCAGCCCTCCCGCCTGTGCAAGCTTCTCAATGGCGTTGGATGGCTTGTTTATCTCATGGTTATTTCTGCAGAACAAGCGCCCAAATCCTGCTTCTCTTCAAATGGCTCATGCAACACACGGTTGCGATTGGTTCCGATGCGGAGACTGCCGGGATGGTCATCCAGCGTGGAGCAGCTGAGCTCAACGCGACGTTTCACAACCTATGCATATTGGACGGCGTCGCTAAAATGGGAAATTTGTTCCTAGAGAAGGATTCTCTTGCCACGGCGTACTTTTGATGCTTTGTTAAAAATGATAACATCTCTCAGTGGGGCTGACAGGCTGACTCGCCCATGCGATTGGGGGCTCGGCTTATAGTTCTCTGCGATCCGCGTTCAGATCCGGTCGACGGTAATTGGTACCTCGTGCGATCATATCATCCAGAAAGGGAATCGTCGTCTTACAATGCCGTTGAACTTTCGCTACCTTGCGACGCGGGTGGGAAAAAAACTGGCCCACGGTAAGTAATACGAGCTTCTCCTGCCGACAATAAGGACGATATAGTCCCAAAAGATTATTTTAAAAACAATAAAGCCTAAATAAGGCTAAGGTACTCTTAGTGCATGTTTATGTCATTTTTGTAATTCTTTGGGCTAAAGTTGTGTTATATTAAAAGAGGTGAGTTAAGAGGCTAATATCTGTTAGTAGGCCTGCAGCAGACTAACTGGTGGTGGACCAAGTTTTATTCTCACCCGCGTGGTTGCCATTAAGACGGGGCATAGGGTGCTGCGTTGCAACCTATTCGTCTCCGAAAATGACAGATCATGATCCCCCAAGCTCAAGATCTAGTTCCTCGTTCGATGTCGGTTAGCTCAGTGCTCACCAAAGGCGGCATGCCGTCAGACCTGACTAGCCACCCTGGGCCTATGGTACAGCCTTATGCCTGAATCCTATACGGACCATACAGCCCTAAAGATGCGGGATGGGCTGATGCTAGCTTATCATGTTGTTTCTCGGCGTCAGTGTGAGCGGGCTTCACAACCAGCATGTTCGTGTTTCTCGTCGAGTTGCTAACAGCTTGGGTTCCATTGGATCTTCTCTGCTTCTTTACTTGGAGACATAACCCGCTGGCCTGAAACGTCCACCGGTTTACTATGACGTCCAAGGAACATCCTTGTTGCGAATCACCACTTTCAAGGCGGAATATGGGGCCCCAAGATCAGTGTCTTAGCTAGCACAGATCTCGTGTCTATTTTCCGTCTGTCGAAGGCTGAGGTAGGGCCGAGATTCCGCCCCCTCAACACATCTAGAATCCCTGCCGAATCACCACCCGCCGCCTTATGGGTTAATGAAAGTTTATCGAAGCCTTTCTGATAGGTATTTTGCCTTGGCGAATAGCTTTTTTGGTGTGCTGACAATCATGTTGGCTTGCAGCTTGACCTGATGCATGATGGGCCTCGCTATGTGGCTCCACCCAGGTCATTTCTCAGCTACAACACCACCTTCGTGTGTACAATCCAATTTGGGAGTCTTTGACAGGCCTGCTCATGATGACTTGCCTTAGGCCAAGGATGTCCCGTGTTCCATGGCATCCTTCATCTCGACGAGGCTTGAAGCCACGGTTCCCTGTCACATGCAGAGCTCCTAGATGGGAGCAGCCCCCGTGGTGGCTGTTGAGAGACCGCGCTCGCCAACAGTGACTCGCATGAAGTGAGAGCTATATAGACCGCGGCTCTCTCCTTCATGCACAGAGTGATCTGGTTCACAATCCAGACTTCTTAGGGGCTGCTAACCGCTTGAGCTACACTTTGAAGATGGGGAACAGCAATAGCAATCAAGGAGGCTCTTTCAAGCTTGGAGGGCTAGGTCAATTGGCCCAGGCAAAGACCAATGGGTACACTATGCCTCTCTAGAGATGTCTTGGGTAAATGGGCTGATTTATTTATAGCGAGTCTCTGCTTGGTACACTCGCTGCTCCAAAGCTGCCATTGTTCCTCACAGACAACCCTACCCCAAATGGCTACCCATGGAGCACCATGACCTCTCGGACCAACTATTATCAGGACCACCCAAACACGGGTGTCATTCGGAAATATGATTTTACCGTCAGTCGGGGTACAATCGCTCCAGATGGCTATGAACTGTCGGCTATTCTCGTCAACGGACAATTTCCCGGCCCTACCATCGAGGCCAACTGGGGCGACATCATCCAGGTCACTGTCAATAACGAGATCGAAGATGAAGGTCTTGCCCTGCACTGGCATGGCCTTCTCCAGAAGGGAACGCCGTGGGAAGATGGCGTTCCCGGTGTAACTCAATGTCCTATCCCACCTGGAAAGAGTTTCACCTACCAATTCGTGGCTGAGATGTACGGCACCACCTGGTACCACTCTCACTACTCTGCCCAATATGCTGCTGGTCTTTTTGGCCCTCTAATCATATATGGCCCCCGCGAGAGAAAGGACTACGACGTCGATGTCGGCCCTGTCATCTTGAACGACTGGTATCACAAAGAGTACTTTGACCTCGTGGAGGAGACCATGAAACCCAACGCTGCCGGTCCCGTCTTCTCGGACAGCAACCTTATCAACGGCAAGATGAACTTTAATTGCTCCAACATGGAGAAGGGAGACAAGACGCCCTGCAACAGCAATGCCGGCATCTCAAAGTTTCGCTTCAAGCGCGGCAAGACTCATCGCCTGCGCCTCATCAACGCCGGCGCAGAAGCGCTCCAACGCTTCTCCATCGATGGCCACACCATGAGAGTGATCGCAAACGACTTTGTCCAAGTGAAGCCCTACGACACAAAAGTTGTCACGCTCGGAATCGGCCAGCGTACGGATGTTCTTGTCAAAGCCAGCGGCGACCTGGACGCATACTGGATGCGCAGCAACATCTCGGCCAACTGCAGTGCAGCGCACGCACCATTGGCCCTCGCGGCGATATACTACGACAAGGCGGATCAGAAAAAGGTGCCCAAGTCACTGGCATGGGATGCTCCTGACCCGGCAACGTGTGCCAACGATGACTTGAGTATTACGAAGCCTGTGATGCAGCTACCCCTGCCGCCGGCGGACCTGACGATGGACCTCCAAGTCGAGCTCTACAAGAACGCGAGCAACGTTACGCTATGGAAGTTTGGAGGCGTGGACGCAAGGACCAACTTCAACAGCCCGACGCTGCTGCTGAGCAAGCTGGGGAATCACTCGTTTGAGCACCAGTGGAACGTGAGGAGCACGGGCAAGGCGAAGAGTGTGAGGGTGAATGTCATCAACAAGACGCCTATCCCGTAGGTCTCACCCAAGCGTCCGTCCTTGATTGCAGTTCGCGATTGCTGACGTTGGGGATTTATTTAGACACCCGATGCATCTACACGGGTTCAATATGTATGTCCTACACGAAGGACTAGGCCCTTGGGACGGCACCATCATCAACAAGCACAACCCTCAGCGGCGCGACGTCGTTCAGCTCCGGGGCAATGGGCATCTCGTGATTCAGTTTGACGCAGGAGACAACCCAGGTGCGTATGACCATCGGCCCCCAACTCAGCCCTACGACCCCCGAGCCACTGCAGTGACATCTTGCTCACGCATCCACAGGTGTATGGCCGTTCCACTGCCACATAGCCTGGCACGTCTCTGCTGGATTCCTGACACAGTTCCTCACGAACCCGGATAAGGTTGAGAAGCTGCGGATTCCGAATGTGGTGGCTGAGACGTGTCGGCAGTGGGGGACGTGGACGCTTTCGAATATCCCGGCGCAGATCGACAGCGGGCTGTGATGGAGCTGGTAGTGTGTCGTTGTTGGTTGCATTACTCCCTTAATGGTGTCTGCACGATGTGGTTGAGGCGATGCTGATGGGCTTGATGCCTGGTGTCAATGTAGGCGAAGGTGAACATACTGTCCTAGTAAATAATCTGTTGAGCAATCCCATCACACATCACGCTAACGTCCTCGTGAACAGCCGAGTCATACCAATCTCATAATGTTCTTTTAGACTGACTACCAGTCAGCGCAAACCATCTATGTACCCTTGTCCCATCGCATATCATCATGACCAGCATATGAGTCTCATACAGTCGTCTATCATCTCTGTGTGATGACAATGTATCGTAGCTTTGTACTCCAGCAACACCTTATATCGTGTATGTCCCAAAACACTTTTCCGTCGTGACTCTTACCTCTGAAAGATTGGAATTACTTTGTTTCTCCGTTAACAGGGGCGACCTGGACTGGCGGTTCTTCTGGAATTTTGGCGTTGTTTGAGGGTCCGTCTTCTTCTGGCTCTGCCTGTGATGGCTCTTCCTTTGGCAGGTCTGTCTTGACTGGCCCTGTCTTGGCTAGCTCTTTGGCTCCACCTGCTGTCTCTGCTGGCGTTGAAGCGGTTGTGGGTTGTTGCTTCGCAGTGTCATCCTTGGGCTTCTCTGCATCGCCTGTATTCTCGTCCTGTTTTGTCGGCTTGTCTTGTAGAGATGCGTCTTCCTTCATATCTTCCTTGGCGTCCTCTTTGTCGTCGTCATCCTCGATAACGACAGCTCCAACTTCAGCCGCCAAGCGTTCAACCTCGTCTTCCACCCCAGTCTCCTTCCTGCCGCCGAGCTGCCTGTCCGCTTCTTCATCGCCCACGATATCCCTCCATAGCTTCTCGAGCTCGTCGCGCCAGCCAAGCTCATCCGCCAGCTTTCGAATACCGGCGTCGCAGTCGCCCAACTCAATGACGTCGTCTGATCGGCTGCCAAGCTGCCCCACCCTCTCCATGTTGAACAGCACTCGAGGCTTGCCTTCTTGCGCCATGCCTGGGAGGGCGGCAAAGGGGTAGACAGTCAAGCTGGTGCCGATGATCAACACCGTATCCGCCATTGCCACGTGATGCACGTTCGTGTCGAACGCGTGAGGCAGAGCCTCACCAAAGAAGACAATGTCAGGCTTGACAAGCCCATTACAGCCTTCCTCGTCGCAGTGGGGGACCTTTCCGCCAAATACGTGCTCTCTCATCTTGTCGTCCGGGAATTCGGCTTTGCACTCGATGCATCGCTGCTTCGCAAAGCTACCATGCGCTTCGATGATCTTGTCTGAAGGCACTCCAGCTGCGCGTTCCAGACAGTCGATGTTCTGGGTGAAGAGCATCCGGAGGAGGCCTTTACGGGCTAGGAGGGAGATGAAGGCGTGAGAGACGGTGGGGTGGAATTTTCCGGGGTATAGCTCGTTGGCCAAGACGTAGAAGGGCTCAGGATGTTGACGGAAGTACGAGATGTCGAAGACAGCCTCGGCATAAGGCAAGTCGAGGCGGGCGAGGTTGGCATAGAGCCCTGTCTTGGGGGATCGAAAGTCGGGAACTGGCGCTCAGGTTAGAGCTTCTTACACAAGGGAAAGGCAATGCAGACGTACTTCCAGCAGCAGTTGAGATGCCAGCCCCAGTCAGGACGACAATTCTATTTTCGCGCCCCGTCTTGATGTGCTCTGCGACGGCGGCGAGGCTCCGCTCAGAGAGCGTTGCGGGCGGGCCGCCGAAACTCATGGACGACTCTTCCTGTCCCATCTTGCGAGCAAGCCAGCGAGGGACGCGGGGTCCAGGCTTATTGCGGTTGCGGCGTCTTCGACCTATTTTGGCGATGGAAAAGTAAGAGAAATGGGATTGCTATTTGCGATGGCGCATGTGAGATATTGAGAGTCTGGTTGGCGATGTAGAGGGGATTGTCAAGGTGGGGTGGTTTGGCTGTTGTGTGGAGTTACATCATCTTTTTCTCTCCAGGCTTATCGATAAGACGGATGCCTGTAAGTGCATACAAGGCAACGAGGGGCTGAGAGAGTCAACTTGGTCTGAAGCGACGGCTTACTTTGACAAGGCCATGATTGAGTCATGATGTGACAGAGTCTTGCGATGGAAGCCTAACCATTGTCTTCAACTTCAAAGGGTCCGGCCAGACAAATGACAGAGATAAAGATAACAACTTGTAATTCGGTACTGCTTCCTGGTTGGTATAAGTATCGAGTCTATAAGCGAAAGTGATAACGAGCCAACCCGCTCCCAGAGTAGAAAATCCCAGAGTCCATTCAAGCCCAGTCCAGTCCAGTCCTGTACGTCAACGCCTAGCAATGCCGAAATCCCGACGCCCATTTCCGTCCTCGACATGACTCAGCCATGGCGTTCCCGCGCCGCGGCGAACTGCTCTTCCTGCAGGCGGGCGAGCTCCTCCATGGACATGCCACTGTTGGCGAACTTGTCTGACTTTTTCTCTCGGCCCTACATGAAGTCAATAGATGCAAAAGAGGTAGAGCAGACGGATGAAGCATACCTTCTGGACTTCCTTGTGCTCTGCTGCTGCCTCGAGAACAGCAGGGACGTAGTCGGTGAAGCCTAGTTGCTCGAGGGCCTTAGTGATGTGATCGCAGGCAATAGTCTTCTTTGCCTCCTTTTCCGAGATCTCATTTGCCTCAGAGGAGATGAGGGTGATGAACTCGACGCAGCATTCGATGAGAAGGTCGCGAGCTTCCTTGGCGAAGGCCACGCCAGCGGAAGAGGGTAGGATTTCTGACACAATCTTCTGAACAGTAGCTGCATTAATGTTAGTATGAGGCTAGTCTTGGGGCATCATATGTTGTGATATACCTTTTGGAAGCGACAAGTCGTCGTTGCCTGTGAGGATAGATGGTCAGCGGACGGCTCTTGAGTCGAAGATGAGCAGCAGACCCAGTAGTCCAGCATCATATTTAGCCCAATACTTATCCGAAGCTGGCATAGGCATGATGACACGAAACAATACTCAGATATGAGGTAAAAATAACGAGATCTGGGTAAATGGGATAGAAAAGATGAAATGGTGACGGCGTAGATGAGAGTTGAGTAATCATGAGTGTAGATACTGAAGTGATGAAACCAAGATTTCAAGTGAAAAAAAAAAGAGCATGAAGGGGGATCATGAATAAATATCATGGTGGAGTGACAGTGACTTGATGTGTTGTGTCTAGACAGTGACGCATCGTCGTGATGGTGTTCACGGGTTGACGGCCAGAGGTCAAGGTATGCATGTGGACAAGGACGTCTCGGACGCAAGTATAGACAACAAGCAAACGGGCCAAAAGGAAACAGTCTAAATGACTTACCCCCAAACTCGTGATCAGACATGTTTCTGAGGAAAACAGAAACCCAGCAAGTCGGCTTGGTGATAAAAGGCGTTTTCGGGAGGAGACAGATGTCGAAGTGTAGGGATTATACACCTTAGGGGACGCGCCTGATGAGTGTCGGCGACTGACAAGATGCGGCGCGCGATGACAAGGGTTTCGGCAAACGGAAGAGACAATAACCGAAAAAGATAACAACAAGAGGCCCTTGTGATGCCGATACCCGTTGCAGGGTTCCTTGGTTTGTCTGCTGTTGTTGGTGGGCGTTGCGTCAAGTCTTTGATCAAGCAAGTTCAAGTGCAATGGAGCTTACGCTGAGGGCGATTTTGAGACGGATGGTTGCTCATGGTCCATGAGTGGTGGGGCAAGCCTCTTTTGTATTCGAGAGCTGGGCCTGGCAGCTCATCAAAGCCTCCATCAAACTCGAGGCTTCTCAGTGGCTCACTGGCTTCCCAGCTGGAGCTAGTCCACTGAAAGCCCTGTGGCTCCCTTGAAAATGGGGGGCTGAATCCCGTCCCGCGCCACACTGTGGACTCGGGGCGCGTCCTCTGGTGCACGGACCAAGTGTCGCGAATGCATTTTGTTCGGCCAGAATTTCCACTCTTGAAAAATTTCCTTTCTCTTCATCATTCATCTTTCTCTTTTCTCGCCATGCAGAGACCACAGCCTCCTTGATGGCCACCGTTGTCGCAGAGGTTATTATGCCTTGCCAGCTTGCTATACCTTGGAAGCATTTGCTTTGCACTCCTCTCCATCATCCAGCCGCCAATCCCTTGGGTAAGTCGCTTTCTTGTCTTGCTTCTCTACACACACCCGCGTCGCATGAAGAGATATGTTGTCGCCCCAGTCTTAGGAGGTTCGACAAGCCTCTGTGCTGATTGACATCGTCTTGTGCCAAACAGACATAACTGATCGACGCAAACCTTGTGGTTTTTTTGTGAAGCTTGAGCCTTGCAAATTTTCACATTGGCTAACCAACAAAAAGATTAGGTGTGCCTCTTGTCCCACGCTGTAAGAACCTCTGAGCAGCGCCTCCCTACCCCCGACCTGCCGTGCCGTGATGCCTTTTGCTATTGGTACTATCAAATACCGACACCTCATGACGGAAACATTAAATAGCCTGAGCACATGCAATATCATATCTTCCTTGAACGACATATTGGAAGGCCATGGAACTGACCCGAGACAAGACAATTGTCTCAAACCGGACTTGGGACGGCTTCGCCGTGTCGGACAGCTGAGCATCAGGTAAGCGCAGATTTTCTTCTTCTCGAGACTACCAAATGCTGTGATGAAGAAACTTACATTCCATGCTAAATCCGAATTCCCATGTGGAGTACACTAAGAGCTTTTCATCTTTCGACTGACTTGCATTTGTCTATTTACATTGTTGTCTATTTCGATATTTGCCAAGGCACGAGCTAACATTGCTTGATATACAGGAATCCCGTCTACATCCAGTCACGAGCTCTACTACTGGTACGCCGCAACATCTGGTGAGTTCCATCTGCATGACCGTTAGTTGTTGATGCCACAGCATGTCGTGAAACGTACGTGAAGAATTTTCCGCTCAGGTCTTTGAGTGGGTCTGCCACAAACTTGGCCATGACGTGCCCCGGCTGCTCGGGCTTGAGCAAGATGCCCTTCTCCTTGGCCTCGGTGAAGGAGTCGTATTGGGCCTTGTCCATGGTGTCTTTGCCCTCCGATCTTAGAACGTCCTGCATCTCGGTGTCCACTCGGCCGGGTGCAATAGCCACACTGGTGATATCGGGCTCCTCGAGGGCAATATGAGCCGAGACGGAGTTGTAGACGGCCTTTGACGAGCCGTAGCTTGCCCACGCCACGTATTGTTTTGTTGCCGCCCCTGATGACACCCACACGATGCAGCCCTTGGCCTTGCGAAGCTCGTTGAGAGCAGCTTTGGCCTTGAACTCGATCAGCGTAGTTCCTAAAATGTAGGCGATTGGTTCAACGCCGACTCACCATGGCAATGCCGCTGAAAACATTGGCGTCATAAATCTGCTTCCACTCTTCCACCGTTGTGTCGGCAAACCTCTTGGGTGCCAGGATGCCATGGTTGATGACGAGGCCGTCAATCTTGCCAAAGGAAGACACGGCGAGGTCTGTCAACTTGGTGGCCATCTACTCAAGGTTCCGTCAGTCTCAACACTCTCACGAGAGCAGGGTATTAGGTCACAAACCTCAGGGTCAGCCATGTCGCCGGCAATGAACTGGACCTGATCAGGATGCGACTTCTTCAAGCCCTCGAGAGGTTCTGACGATCGAGCCGTGACAACCACCTTGTGCGATTGGCCGAGGAGGAAACGGGCGATGGCGGCGCCAATGCCTTTGCTGGCGCCGGTGACAATAAACACTTTCGAGGCCATGGTTGTGATGTTGTGTGAGAGCTTTCACAATTCTTTGAGTGTGGACAGCTTCGGCTAAAGCTTCAAGAGAGTGGGGTTGAAGATGGGTGGCGGGGTTATTTGGAGCTTCACTTACCCTGTATTGTCGCTCACGTCATAGGTGCTTTCAAGCTGGGCATGATATCGCCCTCCGTCATCTGAGATCCTTCTCTCCAGAATCATATATACAACTAATCTTAATACCATCCGATGGCGTCGACAGTGATTGTTGGCAGTGGCATTATTGGCATCGCAACCGCTTATTATCTCGCCGATCACCAGCCTGGCTCAACCATCCACCTCGTCGAGGAATCGACGGAGCTTTTTGCCTCAGCATCCGGCTACGCTGGTGGTTTCGTCGCCAAAGACTGGTTTTCACCGGAGCTCGCCTCTCTCGGGGCACTCAGTTTTGCGGAACACGAGAAGCTTGCGAAGCGGTATAATGGTCGTGAGAAGTGGGCGTATTCGAAGTCTGTGACCGTGAATTATGAACCGCCCAGGAGGAGGGCCAAAGGCGCGGGAGGTGAGGATTGGTTACGTGAGGGGGGGAGTCGGGCGGGTTTGGTAGCGGAAAGGAGTGAGGGCAAAGATAGGAATAGTCCGCCTTGGTTAAGGCGTGTCAAGGGTGATGCTCTTAGTCTGGTTGACGATGGTGAGGGAACGGCTGTTCTGTAAGTCTTGGCATCTCGGGCCTTGTTTCAACATCTTCTAACACGAAGAGTATCTAGCGACCCTCTGAGGCTCTGCCAGTTCCTCCTCGCAAAGTGCCGCGCAGCAGGTGTCCAGATTCATCATCCCGCAACTGTCCTGAACGTTGGCGCCGATTGTCACGATGAGCTCTCTCACGTCCGCATCGGCTACACGGACTGTTCCTCCGAAACTGAGATACCAGCTACACGCGTCCTGGTCTGTGCCGGCTGTTGGACGCCCCAGGTTCTAGACTCAATGTTTCCCGGCTCTTCTGCCCGGATACCCGTGATGAGTCTGGCGGGTCACTCGCTCGTCGTGCGAAATCCTGGAGAAATAGGTGATGCGTATCACTCTGTGTATTGTAGCTTGGACGCCTTCTCTCCTGAGATTTATGCGCGGCCGAACGGTGATATTTGGCTGGGTGGTGTCAACTCAGCCATCCGACTACCACCGCTGGCTACAGGCGCGAAGCCAATAGATGGTTCGCTTGATAAGTTGAAGGACACGGCGAGGCAATTGATCAAGTCGGAAGGTGAATTGCAGGTTGTCCGGGCCGGGCTGTGTTTTCGCCCTGTGACGGAGCGAGGCACTCCCTATATTGCACGGCTGGAGGATGTAGATCTGAGACAGGGGTACAGGACGAGGATGGGACGGGACGGCGGCGTCTATGTTGCGGCAGGACATGGACCATGGGGTATCAGTCTCTCGCTGGGCACGGGAAAGGTGATGGCGGAGATGATGCAGGGGAGGGAGCTGAGTGCGGACATACGTGCTTTGGGATATTGACCGTGAGGGAGAGCGTCCTTATGATCCGGAGCGGTATTTGGATAAGGATAAGGAGCTGAGCTTGAACACGGCGAAACTTGCTTTGTATTCAGCCCAGCATACGGTCTCGAAGTCTCTTGATGTCTTCACTCCCAGCCCTGCAGCATCCGCCAACAAGAATGACAGGCCACTTTCCGCGACTCTCTGTAGCCCTGACCACACTTTCAAGCTGAGCCTCCCATGATGAGCGCTTCTCATTGGGGGCAGCACCATCCAGCACTTCCCACTTCTGTGTAGTCGTATTGTAGACCTCTCCATTCGTACCGTCAGGGTACAAGACCAAAGCAGGCCAGTGGGACAACCGGCCTTGCTCAAGCATACGCGCAACAGTGGATTCGAAGATTTGCAAAAGACGGTCCAGCTTGTCAACCTTGGTGCAGTTGATGCCGATACCCCAGGGCACGCTCGCTGAGATTTCACGGTCCAGCATGGCCTCGACCGCAGCCTCGATGGAGCTCCCATCAGGAAGTTTCAGGTCTGTACCGGGCGAGAGACATGCAGTCCAGTATGGTAGACCGGCGAGAGCTGGCGTTGCGGCGAGAGCCTTGCGCATGGCGATAATCTCGTCGACTCTGGGAATGGTCTCAAGCGCAACATAGCCCACCCGCCTTTTCACATCAGGAACCTCTGCAAACACGCCCAAGCGCTCGCGATGCCATGCCTCCAAGTCAGCCTCGGAATCATGAGCGGCGTCGTATTTGCCGCTGTACTCCTGGCCCGGAATCAAGCACGCGCCGTACGGCCCATAGCTCAGAGCAACGCGCGCATTGCGCCCTGCCGCGCGCTCTGCAATGCTCACCGCGTCGTCCAGGAACCGCGGGACGGCATCACGGCCGATGCCGCCGGGGAACTCCCTAGTCCGGGTGTCGGCGAACCCGTGCAGCGAGACCTGGTACGTCGCTGTGAGGAGGACGTCGACGGGGACGGCGCCAAAGTCGCTCTGGCAGGCTTGGAGTGTGGTTGGGTCCGAGACGAGCAGGTGGGAGGACCAGAGCGGCGTGGAGCGGGAGAAGGTGATGGAGTACTTGGACTCGAGGGACGTGCCGAGGCCGCCGTCGAGGATGAGGAGTTTGGAAGGCATTTGGGATGCTTTGAGGCGGGTTTCTTGTTGGTGAGCGTGGGAGAGATGGAGACCCCGCTCATGATGGAGATTTGTGGATAGCCTCAAAGCTGCCGCTTCAAAATTGGGCTTCGGCCAAAGCTCCCAGGCAGGAGTATGAGCTCATCCATGAGGACTCATTCATTCAAATTGCGATCAACGGCCGGGTTAAAGGACGTCAAGCACTTTGACGAGGCTGTAAATTCACTACCTCGGCGCTCAGGCATGCTCACACGGGCGGGTTGGACAATCTTGCTGTAATGCGGAAACACCCTTCCTTTGCTGTTTGCCTCTTTGTTCGATAAAACCCACCACCAACCGCAAGTGCACGCGCATCAAGGTGTGCTTCTGTCCTGCTGTTCATAGATATTGTCCATGATGATACTATGAGAATTTGTACTTGGCTCATCTGGCCTGGGTCTGAACCAACACTCAACTAAGAGAGCTTTCGAAAAGGAAGATGATAGCTCCATCTATGCGCGTTAATTAACGTCAACGATATTATTTGCCAAATAGATTGACCCCCAAGACCTATTCGCCTTTTAAAAATTGCTCCCTTGACGTATGAGGCGGTATGGTTGAAGCTTGAGGATCGCCAAGTAATATCTATAACCTATTCATATCCCCCGGAGGCAAGAAGATAAGCAACAGGTCTCAGAGTTTGGGGGAATAGAGAACCTCAGACCAGATTGAGGAGAGTTGTTGTCATTACCAACCATGGCAGATGATTGACACACGGGTTGAGGATTGAAGGGCAGTTGAACGAGTATCGGCTTCAACGTCCATCAGATGAGCTAAAGATTGCCAGCGTCGAATAAAGTCGCTGCTAAGCGCTATCGAGGCTAGTTTATCGACTCGCCCATGCCTCAGCTCGTTTGCTTGCAGCCAATGGGTTAGCGGTGGGATGAACGCTGGCGTTCCCCGTCGCCCATGTTTGGCTGACGAGATTTAGAGTGTCTAGGGCGTTTCAAGGTTGACGTGACAGTGCGACAGTACGAGGGTAGCTTGATTTACCAGGGTGGTCGTGTTTAAATACGGGGAGCTCCCTGCCAACGTCATCGACCTCAAGCGTTCACATTCTTACCTTGACATCAACAGTGTCAAAATATCGCATGATGGACTTTTCCGATTTTGAAGTGATTGACCCGATATCCGAGTTTGGCGCTGACGACAGCGACGAGGAGCCCATCTGGCCACACCATGCTCATCTTCAGGGCGGACACCCTCCATGGCAGGGCCACGGCGGCAAGTTGGTCGGCGTCGTGGATATGGGGAGGTGAGAGAGCCTCTAGAACGCCCCGGATACCCTTGTGAACCACTCTGACAGTGCTACCGCAGCAATGGCATTCGACTCTCCATCTCCGACCTCTCAATGCCTTTAGCGCGCATGCTCCCGACCGTCTGCGTGTATCGGTCCTCCATCTCACTCTACGACTCCCAATTTGATCCCGAAAGTGGTGAGAAGATTCCGATCCCGGACCATGTAATCGATTCAGTCTGCTCCGCCTTGCGCCGGTTTGTCGTTGTTTGCGATGACTTTGGCTGCACCAAGGACAACATCCACGTCATCGCGACCGAAGCAACACGCGCGGCGCTCAATTCCAAGCAGTTTCTCTCCGCCATCAAGACCAAGACCGGCTTGACTGTGCAGTTACTTCCCAAGGAGGAGGAAGGCCAGATCGGAGCCCTTGGCATTGCCAGCGGTTTCTCGAGCATGGAAGGCCTGGTCATGGACCTGGGAGGGGGCAGCACTCAAATCACCTGGATGGTCAGCCAAGGCGGAGAGGTTCGCATCAGTCCTCGAGGAAGCTTCAGTTTTCCCTACGGAGCTGCTGCTTTGACTAAGAAGCTGCATGATCTCCGGGCCGGCAAGAAGAAGGAAGATGCCGACGCCGCTATTGACGCTTTCAAAGACGAGATGATTTCCAACTTCAAGGACGCATACAGCCACCTGCAGATCCCCGAAGAGATGTCGGATAAGGCGAAAAGGGACGGTGGCTATCGTATCTACCTTTCGGGAGGCGGATTCAGGGGTTGGGGCTATCTGCTTCTTTACCTCAACCAGACGGATGGAACCCATTACCCCATCTCCATCATCAACGGCTACACCGCCCAGCGAAAGCAATTCGAAGATACCGAGACTCTCAAGCACGTCGCTCGCGCTGCCAAGGATATCTTCCGGGTTTCCGACCGAAGACGATCACAGGTTCCTGCTGTTGCATTCCTCGTCAACGTACTCTCCGAGGCTATCCCATGGGGCATCAAGGAGGCGCACTTCTGCCAGGGTGGTGTTCGAGAAGGCTTTCTGTTTCGCCAGCTCTCCTCTCCTGTTCGATCAGAGGCTCCCCTGGAGGTGGCTACGGCCTACTTCGCACCAGGCTCGCGGCTCCACATCCAGAAGTTGCTCAAGAATGCGATCCCGAAACCTTCGAGAACGAAAAAGTTCCCGGTAGAGTTTGGTGAGCCAGTGGTTGATTCATTCGCCAACTTGATGTACTTCCACATGTTCATGTCCAAGGAGACGGCTTCAACCACCGCTCTATACTCGACCAGCGTGGGAACCATGTCCGCAATTCACGGCGTGGCACATCAAGACCGAGCCAGGCTGGCCCTGATGCTTGAGGCTAGATACGGGGGTGAGCTACCTCCTCGCGAGATAGAATTCCGCGAGACCCTACGCGATCTCATCACCCCCGAGGAGGTCTGGTGGGCAGGTTATCTTGGCAGGGTTGGACGCTTGATCACCGCTCTTTACCCGGCCGGCAAAATCCACAAGTCGAAGCCGCGCGTGGTTTTCTCTGCTCAATGGTCCTGGAACCTCGGGAAGAATAAGGACAAGGAGGGTCTGATTCTCACCATTTCAGTACAGAAGACCAAGAACGACCCTGCACAGACCAAGGAGACGATCGAAGAGGCGGTTGATGATGTGGAAAAGATTGGCAAGAAGAAGAATTGGATTGGAGATGAGGATCCTTGGGGCATGAAGGTCAAGATTAAGGTGGTTGAGGAAGGTATTCTTTCGGAGCCAAATGAAAACTAGGATGCCCGGGGACCTTTGGATTCATCGTGGCCCCGCAGGCCTCAGAAGGAGAACTAGGGACAAGGCAATGGTAGATCTTGAGGATCATGTATGAGACGGGGTAGGATATTGGCACATTGTATGCACAGGAGAAGTCGAGGCTGCTTCAAGGATACTCAAATTCCAAACATGTCAGTTGGCGGCATTGACGCGGGACATGGTTGTGCCACTGTCATATAAACAAAGAAAAGGAAAACAAACATCTGATTATTATTCTCATCAAGACGAGTTTCTGTGCCCTTCTCCAGGCATTCAATCTGATTCAATCATCCACCGCATGCCTTCAAGCAGATCCTCCAACCACTTCCTGGACACGGGAAGATCAGGGCAAGTTGTCCAAAACCCATGCGGCAGTCCTTGATACACGTGTGTCTTGGTAGACAAACCAGCTTCCCGAAGTAGCTGATCGAGCAATATCGCCTCATCTCGTCGCGGGTCCCAGCCACAGATTGCAATGTACGCCTTCTCGGCAATGTCTGCGTGGGAATCAAATAGAAGCGGTGAAAGGCGCTTGTCTTCGGGAGGAGCACCGTATTTTCCTGGGATAAGCGTCAATACTAACCCCTAACGATGAGGGAATCAAATAAATACCGGCAAAATAATCGATCGATTTCCTGGTGAGGCCGGGAGCATCGTTGACCTCATCAACGCTCAGAATGCGATCTAGGTACTTGTTCGGCCGGACATCAGGGTGACAGAAACTGCCGGCCAGGAAGACGACTCCAGTGATTTTGGGGAAGAGGCCTTCATCACGAGCCAAGTGTGAGATTCCGGCGGTGAAGTTGGCGCCTGCTGAAGTGCCACCCACGATGAATCCCTTGGAGAGGTTGGTATGGAGCTTGCTCTGACCTTCTGACGATGCAGCCTATGTAGGACGTTAGAGGTAAAGGCGTCCGTTTTGACGATTGCAGAGCTTGGGTTCATTTACCCAGCGAACGATGTCGAAGCTGTCTTCGAAACCAACAGGGAACTTGTGCTCGGGAGCCAGCCGATACTCCACGCTGACCACGACGATGGCCAGCTCAAGGGCAATTGCACGACAAGTTGAATCATCCGTGTCAAGGCCGCCAGTGACAAAGCCGCCTCCGTGCATGTACAGAAGCAGAGGAAGGGCATCGTCGCGGTTAGTAGTTTGGCGATAAGTCCGAAGCGTGATGGGGGCATTGTCGCGTGCGGGGACGTCGAACTCGTCAATATCTAATCCGCCTTGTGGGATGATAGGGTGGTGTTCTCTCGTCATGCCCATGGATCTTGTCGTGCCGGGCGGCAGATTGTTGGGAAACTGGCTGTTCTTAGCACCGACGTCGGAGAATGAGCAGCTGAACTCGACGTACATCTACCCATTGGGGGTCCGGAGTTGCGTAGTGTCGATGTTCCGCCATATTGTGGGAGTTGACGAATGCTTTGGTTGAGTCTTAAGATGGGTCGAACGTCTGGGTTCTGTCTTATAATAGTGTTCGTTATCGAAACTGGTCGGAGCTCTTGCTGTCGATCTTCTTCTACACCCGTGCCCGAGAGAAACCGCGCATGTTCGGCCGCTGATCCGCTGGTGGAATCAATCACACTTGGTAGTTGCGGGTCTGAGATCTTGGCACAACTGAAAGATTATCTTATCAGATCAGATGAACCGTCGCATTAAGCAGCCTCCACTCAATAGCGCACGCGAATTCCTTACCGGGCATAGTCGGTTCTTTGATCGCTGCTAGGCTGTGCTGTCGCTTATGTATGACATGCCCGCTAGCAGCTTGGCGTCAAGGATGAGATAGAGATGGCTTCGCAATGACCCGCTGAAGATACATGCCTCCACTGACCGTTGTGGAGATTCGTGATCGCCAACCACGGGCCTTCTAGCTTCCATATCCAGTCCTGTCAACTCACACACAACAGTCTCTCACTCAAGCAAGTCCTCTGCTCAATCTGTTCCCCCCTGTCTCTGTTTCCCCCTAGCCATCCTTTCCCGATTTCATGAAAGAAGCATTCTCCAAGGCAGTTGCCTGGATCTTCCAGATAGCTCGCCCCATAGCCACGAATCTCTCCCCAAACGCATCCAACGCAGTCTGTGCATCCTTGCCGCTCACCTGGAGCATCTTGGAGTATTCCTCTTCAGTTCCCAGGGTGGCAGTCTTGTAGAGTTCCTTCCACTCTGCGACTGTTTGCTTGGCAAGCATGCTGTCGGCCTGGATGTTCTTGGCGACGAGATAGAACGATGATCTGATCTTGTGGGCTCTTGGATGCTTAAACAGCTGGATGTCAGAAAACTGGCTGAACTTGTGAATCAGATTGAAGCAACGCCAGTTGTCGAGCTTGTGCATTAGGATCACCATCGTCCCCCCCAAATGCAGATGCTCAAGGCCGAGGGCAAGCTGGGTAAGTTTTAAGCGCGTAGCCTCGCGAGGTTCTCGCCACGGCGCACGTTGGTGGGTTCGCAGGACCGCACCGTCACAAAAGACCAGGTCATACTTCTCTGCTTCCGAAAAGACTTTCGTAAATCGAAGGCTGCCCGTGTCGGGGAATGAGGCTGGTACTTGGTCTTCTCGGAGGCTCATATCAGCCGCCAAGGTTGTGATATCTCGACATTCCGCGTGGACATTTCTGTTGGCAAGCAGAACTTCGTGACCTCCATCCTCCAGTGGTAAGCTCATTGCTCTGACTCGAGCTCTGGCGTGCTTCTTCAAGACTTGTGCAACAAAGCCACCTGGAGCCATGCACATATCCAGCACCGCCGGCTTCTGGATGCCAGACAGGTCGAATGCCCCAGTCGCAAGATCCAGGTCTCTGCCGATGTTCTGCATCATCCCGTAGAAAAACCTTTCGCTCTTTTCAGTCGGCTTGTCGGCTTGTTTTCGTTGTTTCTTGAAATGCTGATCGCCTTCAGTACTCGCCCAGCCCTGAATGATATTCGTCAGCTGCACGTGCTTGAGTTCACGCGGGTCTGGGGCGACGGGACTTGCCTTTCTGCGCAGTTCCTGGAGATGGCAGAATCCTTCGACATGCTCCAAGAGATAGACTCTGAGCGCATTCTGTGCGCTCTCGTCATACGCCAGTGTTTCCGTGCCGCCGCTTAGAGATAGCTGAGTAAGATTGGGAGGTTCGGGGGCGGGAGTATGGCTACCAGGAAGGCTAGTGCCTTCGGCTTCGGCTTCGGACTCGGGTGTGAGAGGCATCGTCTGCGGACGAAATTCGGGGGAAACTGTGTGAATGAGGGTATTTGGATCCAAATTGCTGGGTTCAAAGGTGAAGGACGAATTTTTATACAGACTTATTCTGGGGATTTCGGGCGAAATTATTCCAACTCTAGACAACTTCTGCCTAGATTATATACACTTTGATCGATCATTCATTCAAGCGGGGATGCTCGCGGAAGACGTGTTGGTCTGCTGCTGTTGTTTGCACGACGACATAGGTGGGCCTCCAGCATAAATCCTTCGCATCAGCAAGCAGGCAACTACAAGGCAAAACGACATTAATTGAACAATTCCTTAAGTGGATAATTGGCATTGGCAGGTTGTATCAGTGCTCGACTAGATACCTAGGTATATGCCCAATTGTCCCTATACTTGGGTATGGGGGCCCCTACTTTTTGGTAGATGGCATGGTGGCCGAACCAACTAGTGGCTGAAGTAAACAGTGGCTGAATGTTGAGGGGTGGGTGCCTGAGGCAATCACAGAGCCCTTGGCCTCCAACTGTAGCTCCACTTAGCTCGCAATCATCCTTCTTCACACTGAACCAACGATAAATCCGCTACCCTTAGTATGCTGTCTGGGTTAGGTGACTTTGAGTCTTACTCACCGGCTAATCCTTAACCCGAGAGAGATAACCAGTTAAAACTCACGCTCCAGGAGTACGCCCGGATGAACGGCTTAAGGAGTCCATATATAGAATAGATCAGCTTGAAGTGTGCATTAGCTTCAAGCTAAGGATGGCGGATTTGTTGAGAATTTACGGTAATTGGCCGCGGGGCAATGCTACGGGTTCGGGCATCCGGCGTGAGCTCCCGCAAGGCACCATGACTTCTTTATCATGGGCCATGAGTTGTCAAAAGACTGGAAGCCGGTCGCGACAGCCGTTCGCGACAGGGGAGTTAGTTCGACCAAGAGGCACACCTAACGCACCCAACCCCTTGGCACAAGCATATGCATGCATGCTGTAGGCACTGCAAAACCTGCTTGCATCGTTAGCCACGAGCTTCCACGCTGGCGCAACAAGCAAAGCCCAGCGGTGTGCCTGCTGGTGATCTGTCATAGTTTGCTCATCGATCCAATGGCCTGGTATGTATCGAGCCTGCAGCAGCTACCAGTACATGCAAAGAGTAAGGCGACCATGAAGAGAGTCCAGCGAATACTCTACGTCATTATCTGGCCCTGATCAATCTCTTCAGCTCCTTACGAAGACCCGACATACAATCTGGGCGCCTGAATTTAGAACTAGGATGGCTCAAACAGCGCATCGACCGTTTCTGAAGCAATCCCCTTGTGCTCATCACGATGAGGCTGATCCGGGCCTGGACGTTTGTTTAAGAAAGCCGCTACCCTTGCAGTATCCACTTTACCCCGGTAAAAACCACGTTTAAGGGTGATACTGTGCCGGTAGTCTCTGCTCGTTTGTCTACCTAGGTACTGTACTCCGTACTCAATCGGAAGATAAGAAAACCGGAGAATTTACGGTACCTCCAAATATGCAATTTTCTCGCACGGGCACCTGGGAAGGAAGCGAAGAAGTCACCTACGAAGACTGCAAAACCTCATCACAGATGGAGTACTGCATAAATAATGGGATGCACAGGATTATGCCTTCCGTCCAAAGAAGAGTCGGGTTGCCTCATGCAAAGGAACCTGGAACTTTCCTTGCTTCTGGTACAAAAAGGAAACAAACTTGGCTTTTCAAGGGTCTTGAATGCGGCTGACAAGAGCATGGTAGGCTTGGAGAGAGGCTTGTTCTTAGTGGCAGAGGCGTTGAACTATTGCGCCTCTGATGTAAGGGCTCTATTGAGTAGCCAGGGGCCCGGAAATGAGCACCCGCATTTGACTCACGTCAAGCATGATGGAAAGGTGATTACTGTCGCTTTCAAGCCCGCGTGCTGACGACTACTGAGGATGTAGTGATCCTCACTGGAAAGTTCAGTCAACAGAGGAATTCATGGATTAGAACCGGATAACGGTCTGCATAAGATGAGGCTATAGCAAGGGTATCGATGCAATGCGAAGCTGAATCAAGCCGTGTTACGTTCAAAATGTGATTCTGGACCTTTCTTTGTTCCATTCAGCCCGACCACATTAGCTCCCCCATGATGGAATTATCTGCCGCAAAACTCATTTTTGAGTCACAATCAATCGAATAGGTCACATTCTCTGTGGTTCGTGGTCCAATAAGGCGTGTCCACCAGATTTACCACCGGCGGAAAAGCCAAAGCTGCAGCTCCTGTCCTTGTTACACACTTCTAGACCCTGAAGCCGTTTTAGTTGTCGGCCCTGAAAGACCATGGTGGTTTCAGGGTTCCCTCAGCCACGAGACGGACTTAGAGCAGGCCTCTGACGGAGGTCACCGAAAGTGACAAATGCGCTCTTGTCTTATCCAAAGTCGATAGAGATAAATAGAGAGGACCAAGCCGCCCAACTCAAGCCAAATGATTCTTCACACTTGACAGTTCACTGCTCAACACTCCTCCTGCTCAAATACTGCCATCTGGCTCCTCGCACCAAGTACCACTATCTATCAATTTCCACTCCCTTGGACTACCACCCACATCCTCCTATTAGTTCAACGTCGCCGAATCGCCGTCACAAATCCTCCCAAGCCACAAAAGCAGACCACTCCTCGTTACGCCAGACAGAAATGGATCCATCCGCGTCCCCAAGCAGATGCCCCAATTGCGGGTACAACAACGAGAACTGGAGAACTGAGTGCTCGTTTTGTAAACGGCCTCTCCAGAAGAAGCAGCAGACGCTCAAAGCCACAGACGGAGGAAAGAAGAACAAACGTGGGGGTGATGATTCCGCTATGCGGACCTAAAGAAACAAGCGAGACGGCTCTCAGTTCTTCGGTTCCCAGACAGAAGAAGTCCTGAGCCGAAAACTCAAACGACGGTCCCGTACAAGGACTTGCGCTCTCTATCGAACACTGGCCTGGGAACTTGCAAGGGCTCCTGGAGAAGTTTGAAAAGACTGCTGAATTATGTGAGGTGGATTACAGAACAGAGAGGGGTGCTTGGAAGAAGGAGAAGCTCCAACGACAGCGGAAGACTGATACGGACAGGTTGGGGGTACAGTTGCGGTCATTACAAGAAGGGGATTTCATCGGATAAATTCAGCTGGGCAGGTGTATCTTTGCAATTGACTTTCCGGGTTACAAATGTATCAATTAGACTTGAAATTTACAGAAGTAGCAGTTGTTTTGAAACAAAGAACAGTGCGTCCTCAATACATGTCAAACCCAGTACCTTCCTACTAACGACTGTTGAATTTCGAATAAGTTGTCCATTAGCCTCTGTTCAGTCTTGCCATGCCAGTCCTTTCCTAGTCTTCCTTGATACAACCATCATGCCCTGTTCTGTATTGTGCAGATGCTGTGTTATTTTGCGATTGCGGCTCTCCAAAAAGAGACCGAAGAAGGGTAAAAAGGTATGACTTCTTCTGTTCTCTCTCTGAGTTGCCGGCACTTCTGTTTTCAGAGGTATGCGGCTCTTCAAGAAGAGACTGAAGAAGGGCAAAAAGGTATTCCTTCTTCTGTTCTCTCTCTGAGTTGCCGGCATTTCTGTTTTCAGATGTATCTTCTTTGACTCGGACTCCAGGAAATAGTTCGGGTCGAAAATAGGGGTTATTATCTGGGAAGAACCAATTGTTCTTGGGATTGCCGGCGCTAGGCCTCTGCCTTACCTCGGCCTCTTCTCGGAGGAGCTCATCGAAACGATGTATCTCATCAGGCAGCCCTCGGGCACTCAGACCAAGAGCTATTGTAGCGGCACCTTGGCGTTCGATTGCCTTGACTGACTCGGGTAGCCAATCTGCTCTTCCAGGCCGGGTGAGATACGCGCATCTGTACAGCACGAAAGGCATGATGAAGCCCGTAGGCACGAATGCGCACTCTCCCCAATCCCTAAAGCCGACGAGGTTGTAGTCTTGATCCAAGCCAATGTCGGTCCATGCCAGCTGGCCGTTCAAGAACACACACGGGGACATGGCGAAACCCCGCTCCCCGAAGAACCTTTGGAGGTTTTCAGAACCCGTCTGACCATGTTTAAAAAATGAGAAGTGGATGTGATCGAATATGAACCACGTAACATCCTTTCCCCCGACGCCTTGTACTGAAGGAGCTTCCCACTGCGCCATTTCGGCCACGGCATCCAGCATCTGGTCCTGGAGCTTCCTCAGGGCTTTTCGAGGGGGTTGTTGCTTCATCATATAGATGGGGGTGCCGACGGACTCGATGAAGATGGCGTATTTCCCGTTCACCTCTGTGTGATAGAAGGTGTTGGGAACACGGAAAGTGGTAGGATTCTTGCCAGCAGCATACGCGATGATTTCGTGCTCACGAGCAGGAGCATCCGGAGCCGTGACCTCAGTCTTGGCGGATCTGATCCTGAGGCAGCCGTTGGTGCCGATCAGATACTCGACACGGAGACTGTACCACAAACAATAATTCGGACGAACGGGGCCGTCTTCGGGGATCGGCGTTGTGGTGCTTGGCCTCTCCTCGTGGTCCTGGAGTTCATGGACGCGGTATATGAACCCTTCTTTGTGGTCCACATAGTCGTTCGGCATCTGGTCCGTCTCGCTCAAAGGGAGACGAGTCAAGATCGCCTTGTCGAGGATGATCCACGATGAGTCGTCAATTTGCCGGAAAACACCTGCATACTTCTCCTTGGCGAACTCGATCTCGAGCTCTGAGCTGGACATTGTTGAACTTTTTGATAGTGGGATGGACTGAATCCGAGTTCTCTTTGCTGGGAGGTGGTGTTTTGTTGTGCTGTGTTTGATCTTGGAAGAAAAGAGGGGGCTATGAAGCCAAAGTGCTGTGTCTTTGTGGAGTTTGTGTGTGCGAGATGTGTGACCAACTTCTTGGGCTGCAGAATGTGTTGTGGCAGATCTCGGATGACTTGGTCCTCTTTATATTGAACGGTCTTGTGAGGAATTTGAACTGGACAGTATCTGTTACCCTCGAGGTCGGGTATTGTTGTCCTCGAGGCTTATTGACAGGACGCCACTTTCATTTTCCCGGCCAATCCATTAACTACGATCTTCCCCTTGAATGACTTACTTCGAGAGTCGAGGGTGTGTGGCGTCTTGCGTTCATCAAAGCTTCTATTCTAGAGGACTCAAGTTCCCCTCCTTTCCCTTTCGTTGTCATGCCTGCGGGGTGATGGTATTGTCCTGCCCTTGCATCGTGCTTCGATTCTAGTTTAGCTTATTTCCTAGTTGGAAAGCTGGAAGCTGGGATTTTCTTTGTCCTCTTTCAAACACTGTGATGTGGTGGTGTCGGCGAGTCCGGAGTAGGGATCCTGTTGCGGTCGGACCCAGTGTGGCGGAGCAAGCAACATGATTGTACCAAGGAAGAATGGCAATGCTGAGAAAGTGGCGGTCTCACGGGTTTGCTGAATGAAGACATCGTGGTATTGAATACGAGGTGCTGTTGGTGCCGTTGCAAAGGAGGCGCATAGGCTTGTGATTGTTCTTTGATTGCGGCCGCGCCCTAGCTGGCTCTATTTTCAGGCTTCTACTTCAGACCTGGCAGAGGTTCCGGGGTTTGTACGATCAGATTACGCATGAAAATTGTATCCGGGAACCCCTTGCCGTCTCTGTTCAGCCACTGGCGCGCCTCTGGCCGGGCCCAGCTAAGATCGTGCGTTGTTTACAGGAGTTTCCGTATCGAGTGGCCCATCTATCTATTCAACCAGTCGCGACGATTGATCTTTACGACCAGGGTGTTGACTCCGCTCTGAAACGGCTCGCCCAAAACACTGTCATTGGCTTCGATTCCAAGGCCCTGAGCCGCATTCCCCTCGGCTGCTTCAGCTATTGACCCGGAGTTGCGATGCGGTGAACCCACTCTTCCATCACTCCCTTTTCAAGCCTCACTGACCACGGGCTCGGCCAGGCCTTGGCAGTTCCAAAGAGGAGCCAGGGAGATGATCCTTTCAGGGTAGTCATTGCCCTGAGGACTCGGAGTGAGGATCGGCGAAGGATCCGTCCGACAAATCATGTACATCTCCATCTTTGTTACAGAGAACTTGGCTGTCGTCACTTCCGGATAACGGCACTGCCACCAACGTTGTGCGCCATCAAGCAACAGTGAATAAAGAAACCGATTAACTAGGCAGCGTTCACCCAAATACCCACCTAAAGATGGCGTCGTAGCCCGCTCCGGTCTGCACAACGTGGTCTATTGTCGTGCATTTGGCAATAGTAATCTACCTCCACTGCAAATGCCTCCCATCTCTCTGTCGCTGCCCGCTGGCGTCGGATCTGAGCCGCCTGTTAGACAATCAATTCAATCCGCTCTCTCACCTTGGGTTGTCCAAGGTAGGTCTCGACGTTCCTTGTGATGATGTCCAAGGTGGTCTGGCCTGTGCTAGATGGCCGCCAATCATCAAGAGAAACGTTGAAGAAGTCTCTTTCACAGGCGAGCTGATGTACGAATTGCTTTCCATGTCAATGTTGTTGCAGTCCCATCTCCAGCCATTGGCTCCATGTTCTCCTTCGCAGTCGAGTATCCAGTTCTTTCAGTGGTGGCTGAATTCCACGTACTTCATTAGGAATTGCTTCCTTCTGTCCTTATCGGTCGTCGCTGCTCGCCTTGATGCCTTCTTGGTGGTCTTAACATCACCATTGGCCTCTTGGTTGCACAATTGGCTTGGCTTGTAGTAGGCTTGAGGCCAGTACCGATGCTCACAAAGAGAGCAGGGACTGTCCCGTGCAGCTCATACATTTCTTGCAGGGCTATTCGGGAGACATTGTTGGCCACCATACCTCTGTCCAAGAACTTCCAGACCCCCAACTTGATGGACTCAAAGTGCATTGGCGCAGCAGTTGTTGCACGAGCAACCTGCCAGATCATAAATCTATTGGTGTCCTGTTCCCTCGGCGCAAAGTATTTATTATATGCTGAAAGTACAAATTGTCAGCCATGTCAAGCGATAGAGTAGAGTAGTGGTAGTTCATACGTCAGAGTGCGATCTTCTCTATAGATCAGCTGCATGTTGTTCGTCTCGTTGGCCCAGCCCGTGGGATTACCCATTCTGGTCTCGTTCGAGACAAGACAAGCCTGTATTTTGAAATGCCTCACGAGATTTGCGGCATGAGAACTTGGCTCGCGGATACCAGAGAACGGAGCGATCGTGAAACCAACGTGGTTTCCCAAAGACTGCACAGCCAAACTGGGCGTACTCAGCTAAAGCCTTCCCAGCATAATGCTAGTCAGACTATTGATGATTGTGAGTCTCTGCCTAAAAGCTATTCTATTTAACTTACCTTCCAGTCGATGTGTGGGACACATAGTCAAAGTAGTGACACCAAGAAACTGGTCAACCTTGTCTGGCAACATGCCCGCCATGACAGGCCTGTGGTTTTCAATCCCTATCTAAAGATAAGAGCTGCTGGTGGATACTGGGTCATCGGGATGGCCGCCTCAAGCTATAATCGCCCTGAATAGCGACTACTGTCCACCCACGGAAGCTTTTTACTCGGCCTTGGTGACCGCCATGTTGACTATATAGAGCTCAGATTCGGCCCCAAGTAATCTATAGAGGTTGTACCGAATTCCCAAGCTCCCAAAGTGGACAGTCACGATATTATCTTCTTTGGTACTACCTGATTGTGGTAGATAGATGTTCACATCGTTCTTATAACAAAGTATCTTCACTGTGGTTACCTTTGTTTAAGGTAGCGCAAGTGGAAAATTAGCGTTGAGCCTTTAATAACTAAGAAGGAGGTATTTGCGAACAATACTTACCCTCGACAGCAGACAGTTCGTTTGGCCGGACTTCGTTGGACTTCAAATCTAGAACAGCGGGCGGATTGCTGTGATGGCCCAGAGGCGCCGCCTTGGGACTGTACGAAGAGGCTCGTGGGGTCGATGGAGCAGACATCTCAGCGCTTTGGTCTCCGTATTCCGTATGGTTTACGGTTCGATGTTGATTAGGTTCGAGTAGGCGAGCAATTCTTTCAGATCAACTGGTGTACGGAACAGACCTGGGGCGGACAGAAGCGGGGGAAGGGCCGGTACAAATGGACGTGATCAGGCTCAGCTTTACGGTTACAACCTAATGACAAGGCGCTGGGGTGTTCGGTCAGTTATTGAGTCCACACCACACTGGGCCAACTGATATCTATCATTGGTTCCTTTGTAGTTGCAAGACTCTACATCAGACACTTGGCGTCGAGTACCAGCTGATGAGATGTCGTTTTGTTATTTGCTGGAGGCTAGAGGGGTGACTTGAACGGTCATGATCCAATTGAGGCTTTGTAACCCCAAGACTTTCTTACCATTGCGCTGAGCCTGGTTTCGGTATGGAACCAGCACATAGAGAACTAGGCTCCATGACTTGGGCCGGCTACTTGCATTAAGCTGAACAGTAGCAGAACAAGCGCCTAGCAGGACCGTATAAATAACCTGGCAATACGCACGCTCAGCGATGATGAACGGGCGAAAACGGCGCAGATGGACGGGGGAAGCTCCTAAAGAATGATCTTCCCCTCTTAACTACATCAGTCGTCAAGATGGCTCCCCTTTCCCTGCTAACTGCCACCCCATAAGCGACCACAGAACGTTGGACTCGGCAGAACGGGAGACATATCCCGCATAAACCTGCGAGCTTTAGATAAGATAGGTACGGCGAAGTCTATCCAATTCCTATACCCTCGGATCTAAGCCCTGAAATCCGTTCGAGCAATATGATTTAGGACGGTTGAGACCCGTAGCCAAGTAACACATGGCACAATCGGCTCTCAGGCTGAGGGAGTCAGACCTCCCAAGAAACGGCTGGCTGATTCTGCTATCTCATCCCAAAATGACCACAGCTTTTGACTTCCATGAACCTTAAACCACATCGTGTTCATTTGTCGATGTCTGGTCCACTCCTCTTGTTACCCTGATCATTTGCTCTGTGCTCTCCTCATCCCTGACACTATCTCGATCACCGCCCGCTGCAGCCGTTGCCCGAACATCCGCGTCGTAAATTTGATGGTGCTTCCCGCGGGTCTGTCCGGTTGTTACGGGGTTGACATCGTTCGAGCCGCCTAGGTAGGAGCTTTCATACTTGGCAATGATACCTAGGCCACATTCGAGAATGGTTTAGAGGATGTTGCCAACGTTGCTTAGAGGAATAGTATTAATCAAGAGAAAAGATGCACGAATGGGTAACACTCATGGATAAGATTACTTGGGCTGGAGCAGGCTGAAGTATATGGTATTCGGATGATAGTCGCAATTGAGGCTCTGGACAGCAACGTTTGGGCAAAGCCTTTGTATAAGGGGTGGAAAAGAGTGCTCACAAAACACCAACATGTATAACCGATCCAGTCATTCTCTTCAAAGTCGTCCGCATCTGGATATTCCGTAGAATAAAGATGGGAATAACGGCAAACGACCAATCCGCTGCAATTCTCATTGACGAGACTACGCAAGTCAACTCAATAATGATGTTCTGGTCGATGCAGGTTCCCAACGCAGGATTCTACGACACAGAAACGGTCTTACAGTGAATCAAGGCGTCTGGGATGGCGATGAGCGTAATTATTACGGACAAACAAATGAGGAACCAGAGGAAGATGATGTTGTGCTTGTTTGTCGCGATGCGCATGAGTTGGCTGCGGATGGAGGCTTTAATAAAGACGGAACCGCTGACGTAGAAAATCTGTCAGAAAACAGTGGCCTAAGCACAGAATTTAGTTACTCAACATGGGAAAATCGTTTGCCGTTGAGAAGTTCTATTTGGTACCCTCGATCTTCATCGCAATATTGAGTCTCGAGTCTGGTGTCCCAATACCTGTGAAAGTAGTTCCCCATGATCAGGAGAGAGCACATACCGCTCCGATACACATAAGCCAATCCTCGCTATCAAAAGCATGAGCTGTCACCCTGATCTATGCTCGAAGACCGACAACAGCAAGCCATAATGCCGTAAAGATGATGGTCACGGTGAGAATAGCGGCTGCGATGCCCCTGGCATCAACTGCGTGGCACGGTCTCAACGCGTCCGCGATGGTGATGGCTAACCTTGCACGGAAGGCTGTGGGATTGTCTGTGGAATTGTGGGAATGAATGATTCTCTTCCCGGAGGGAATCAGCCAGATAAATCTCCAAAGATTTTCCAAGTCAAGTTAAAGACGATTTCGATGTTGAGCGAATCTTCACACTCGTCCATTTCCCTTCAGTTATCTCAATGCCGTGGCAACAAATTTTCTTTTCCTGCTTCTCTAGCCCCCTACTACCTACCTATAGTCAAGATGAGGATTTCTGGAATCCATCCGCTTGCTTTCCACCCTGGACTCCGTTTTGGAGGCGAATATTTACACTCTTTACCATAGATTTACAGACAGATTAGCACTGTCCGGATTGATCCGGGGGATCGGTTGATTGGTTCAGTAACAGGGCAGAGAACTTGGGGTCTGCAGCCATCTTCTGTACTCCTGAAACTTAAGAGCTGATCATGGCCGAAGCATCCGAACAATAGTTCGCCGATCCGGTTGCTGACAAGTTAGTTCGCTACAGAGTTGACAGAAGTACCAGAGCGTTTCATCTCTTCGGCAAGAATCAATGAGGTTCGGTATTATAGTTTTTGTTCTACTTTAAAAAAAAACCGCCTTTACGAAGAGTCGAAGACAAGACGACAGCGGAGGCATGTGTGCCCAACCAGGGACGCCAAGCAAGATTCAGTACTTCACGCAGGGGTCCCTTGTCGCGGAATCAACGGGAGCGGGGAAGCTGGATGGTATTAAATACTGAGTAGGCAGCTCTCTTTTCTCTTTGCTGGGTTTCTTTCTCTGCCTCTGCTTTCTACTCTAAATCTCCAAGACTTCTGCATCGCCATTCAACATCTTTGTGACCGGCGTTAAACACCAATACAGCACAATACAATACAACATCTTTGTGACTCTTGCAACAATGTCTTCTTACGATATCAGGGGTAGAAATGCTATTGTTACTGGCGCCGGATCTGGTACGCCTCAACAAGACCCAGTTACCTCTGCGGTATGGCAGAGTCTACGTGAAAACAATAGCTAATTGAAGACAAGGCATCTGCCTGTCCTTCGCCAAACAGCTCTTGGAGGGTGGATGCTCCGTCATGCTGGCTGATCTCAGGCTCCGGCCTGAAGCTCAAGAACTCCTCGACAAATGGACAGTCAACGATGACAACAAGCCCGCCGCCTACTACCACAAGACTGACATGAGCGATTGGGCTCAGATTAGTGCCCTATGGGAGACTTCCCTTGAGAAGCTCGGCCAGATTGACATTGTCTGCAACGGCGCGGGCATCTACGAACCCCCGTCCAGTACCTTTTGGAACCCCCCCGGCATCTCGCCCCTGGCTGAGGATAAGTCTGATGCCAGCCCTGGCGTGTACAAAACCTTTTCTGTAAACACCATGGGCCCTATTAGACTTGCCCAGATTGCTATTGACTACTGGATGGAGAACCGGAACGTTGAGGGTAACCTCTTGTGGATTGCGAGCGTAGGAGGCTATGTCCACTCGCTGCAGACACCTCTTTACTTCGCCAGCAAGGCGGCCATCGTTAGTATCGTCAAGTCATTTGCCAGTCTCCGGGAGCAATTCAACATCAGAAATGCTGCCATTTGCCCTAGTACCGTTTACGTTAGTAAGCCTTTCTATCAACATTACTTAGATGTTGATAGAACAGTTGACCCCTTCCAGCTTAGAGGAGATACTAATCCAATTGCTACTGCTTTAGACTCCTATCTTTCACCCCGAATACTGCCGCGACCGAGTCCGCCCTGATGACTGGACGCTTACCCCTGAGCAATGCGCCACCGTTATGCTTAGCATCCTCACGGAGCCACAATATGGCGACGGCAATGTCGTCGAAGCCATGCTCATCGGCACCAGGGAGAACCCATCTATCAATTTGCGCGAGGTGCCCTTGGAGGCTTTGTATCCGACCGTCGGACCCGTCGGACAGGAAAACCGCCTCTTGCAAGAAGAGGAGAAGTTTACCAAGAATCTGCAGGAGAATGGGATGCGGAAGTAGGCGGCGGGCTTGATAAAGACATGTACCACGGCTATTGTAACGCCGATACTTCGTAGGACTATTCTAGGCCAGTATGGAATCACAACCTAGCTAAGTGGTAGGCTCAAGTCCGTAGAGAGAGAGAGCTTGGAATATATGTTATAAGATCTGACAATCTCGCAGACCACTTTGTGTGTCCCCAAAGAACAGTCAAACCCCAGCAGCCCAAGATCGACAGACTAGACTCTATCTCAAAAAATAAAACACCTATCGGAAGTCGAGGAACTCTAAAGAGGAAGTATCGTGAGCCAACCAGGATTTAGAAGGTCCGTTTATATGGGCTTCTATGGTGTAAGACTACCGAGAACAAGGGCGCCACCAGTTTGACTACACCGTATAGACGTATTACCTGTCTCAAGGGGATTCATCATTTTCCGTGATAGTGTTTGCGCGTTTGTTGGTGGCTTCACTGACTTGGGGCATCGATACTCAGACAGAGTTGGCAAAAATACGTTCGAAAGTGGTTTGCACGAATTCAACACCATTGATGGATAGTATTTCTGACTGGGACTCTGATCTGAAACCCGTGGCGATTACCATTAGAGCCTCCGTCAACAGCCTCACTTGACTACTGGGTGTAAGCAATTTCTCCCCTAACATACCTATCAGCCAACCGGTTCGAAATGCGTCCCCTTGAAACTGCTCACTTCCGCAGCTACTGTCAGCAAAGGTTCCTCCTTCGTGGCACCGATAAGTCTCGTCCACTTGTTCACATCGACGGCCCAAAGAGCGATCGTTATTGGAGACTATGGCCATCCAACACGGAACCAATCACTCTCTCCGAACTCAAGAAAATGCCCAAAGATGGCTGCACCTTTGCAAAGTATCTTTATGAAAAGCTCACTTCCGGCGAGGAACAGGTTCAGGAGATACTATCGCTAATCGCGTACCGCCTCACATGGACGACATGAAGCCTAACTCCATCGTTGTTACGCTGTCAGGGGAGGATCGCTTCGATACAAATGCCTGTCTTATTACGGAGTTTGTTGAAACGTACATCGCGGGTGCAACAACTAGAACGCGCATTCCGTGGCCTCCAGGGTTCGCTTGGGTCTTGTTCGATGGGGATGCTATTGTTAGTGAACCGTTGCAATCTCCTATAAAGAAAGCTACTTTGCTCTTGACATCAGTTCGGAGCAGATATCCTTGAATCACATCCGTGACGATGAGGTTGTGTAGCTTTGCGGCTCCTGGCCTCGTTACCTTTCTCTTTCTTGAGCCGGTCATCGCAAACTCTGTGCCGACTTTCTCTTCAGAATGATTCTCCTTTCCTGAATTGCTGGGCGTGGAACTCCATTCTATTACCGCTTCAGTCTTGGAAAAAATACACTGGCTACCCAGGTTTCAGCTTCGAAGCCATCGTTATCGGACCGGATAGAATACGCGCCTGCTACGTCACAGTAACCTAGATTCATCCCAGTGACTATGATTTGGGTTCGGTTCAAGTCTGACTGCCTCTTGGGGGCCATAATGGACGCTTTATGGGCGTTGGATGGCTGGAGGCACCGGGTATTTTGGCTACGACTCAATGCCAGTGCTAGCATCTCATAGCTATGCCGTCGTTACCACGAATGGGGGCTACGAACATGACATATTTTTAACAACCGGTTCCTGGTTGAAGAGACCTGGTAACTTGGACTACCCCCTCATTGTCAAATTTGCTCATCGCGCTCTTCACGACATGACCGTCATCGACAAACACATCGTGTAGAAGGCATACAACTCAGCACTCAAATTCTTTTATTGGAATGGCTGTTCAACCGGTAGTAGGCAAGGGCTTATGATGGGCAACAAATATTCAGAAGACTACGATGGCAGCCTCGCAACCTGCCCTGGTGGCCATGTGCTGACCCCAGTTTCTCATGAGAACTTATATGGCATGACAAATGAATTACCATAGGGAGCGTGCCCAAAGTGGCCCTCATTCACGTTAATCAGCCTGTACTTCCAATGGCTGAAACCTCAAGACCAAGCGCTCGCCCAGTGGCCTCGCCGTATAGGCATCCTCCTGCTCAATGCCTTCATCATCGACAACAGTTGTCCGGAAGTTGGCGTAGATTGCTGCAAGAGTGAACTTCATCTCATTCATGGCAAAGTTGGAACCAAGGCACATACGGCCTCCACTCCCGAAAGCCCAGAATCGCTTGTGCACCTCGCGGCGCCTCATTTCGTCTCGAGACAAATCTGTCACCCTGTGTACTTTGGGAGGTCGCGGTAACCATCGTTGGGGATTCCATTCCTCGGGCTGAGGGAAAACTTCGACGTCGCGGTGGAGGGTGTAGGCTAGGGACGCGATTCTCACGCCGCCGGGAATGTGGCGCCCTGCTATATAGCATCCCTCCTTCGGCGTTTGACGCGGCTGAGGGCCTGGGATAGGGGCATGGAGACGAAGGGTCTCCATTATCACCGCATTCAGAAGTGGTAGGGAGTCCACGGCCTTCGAATCTGGCAATATTTGATCGGTTGCAACATTCTCCGCAGCTTCTTCCTCATCCATTGTCTCCGCAGAGTTACTAAGCCTCCCCACGTAGGATTGACCAAGTTTCAACGAAGGACTCAGGGATAGTATCTCAGAGCGCAGTTCTTCTTGAAGAGCTGGCGACTTTGAGAGGTGCCATGTCGCGTATGTAAGAGCGATCCCCGCAGTCTCTTGTCCAGCCAGCGAATGATCCATAAGCTCAGATGCTATGGAGCGATCACGCTCAAGGATGCTGGTGCTGTAGAGGATGCTCTTTTCTCCTTTGGTATGAAACTCGCGGTCAATTCCGGCTAGCAAGGCATTGAAAACCACCGGCTCGTCCGCCACCGTTGACTTGATGTTTTCATCTCTTGCCTTCTTGACACCTTCGCAGAGATCGAGATTCCATTGACCAAGGCTGTAATTAGACTCATCAACCCACTTTGGGTAGGGTCTGAACCATGGGAACCAACGCGTCCATAGAGCGGTCAAATTGGGTACCTCCTGCGTCCAGAAAGGATAGTTCGCGCGTGCAAGGTACATTTCCTGCCAATTGCGGCGGTAGGACTCCTCTTTAATGAAATCTGTGCCGTTGGAAACACCAAAGAGGTAGGCCGTGATAGTGTCCATCGCCGTCGCGAGAAAGATGCTGAAGACCTCGACATCGTTGTGCATCTTTGGCGTGTCCTGCTGGCCAGCTTTCTTATTGTCTGCTGTTGACCTAGAAAGGGAAGGCCCATACAGGGCAGGCAGTAAGCGTCGAAGGAGTATATGGGCTGTTTGAGCCTTACTTGCTTGTGATGATTGGATGAATGATTTAGAGTAGACGTTCGATACCATGCGTTTCCGGAGTGAGTGCGGTTTAGATGAGCTGGTGGAGAACATGTTTGAGATTCTGAAAACCATGTTAGCTCACTGTTTCTTGTATCAAGGGACATCGATTGTAAGGGAGATGCTCGAGGTTTCACTCACCCATAGTTATCAAAGACGCTGTACCAATGACCTTTCTCGAAGCCGCCCTGATAAATCACCCTCATTCCCTCAATGCCGTCGACGCTCACCTCGGCTGGGCCGACTCTGACGACAGGGCCGAGTTTACGGTGCGCTTCATACAGAGCCTTGTTTTCTCGCCTGTTTTTTCTTGCCGCCAAAACCCAGAGGGAGCTCAAATGGCACGTCCAGTGTGCGGCGGGGAGGTTATGTAGAGGAGAAATGAAAGCAGGGTACAGGACGTATTGATATAGCAAGCAGAGAGCCAGCGCACCAACAGCCGTTGGGATGGTGAGACCCATATTGAAGTTGCGACTTGGATGTCTTGATGCAAAAGGTGTGACCGAATGTTTTGTTTAAGCGGTTCGGCAGCATAAGTAAAGGCACCAAGAGAGTGCGGATGTCCTGTCCAGACGTGGAGGGTTGAGGGGCTGGACAATTTATTGGTCACAGACAGCTATAGAGTTTCAGTTGGCAGTTCCATTCTTCCACCATGGTGTTGAGGGGTTGACACAGAGTAGTCACGAAGACCCATTGACAGGGCGTAAAGACATCTTGTCAAGGCAAAAGGTGCCGTATATGTAGATAACATCGGGCCCTAAAGCGTATGCTAGCTAGGGGCATACACACTAATTCCGTTCCGGTTGATCATGTCGGCATAGGGCGCATCCCTTCTGTGCCGGCGTATCCGAAATTCTCCGTCTTATCCATTGCACCCAATGTTTCTTCACTTGAGCCTTAACAAGATGTCATGGAGGACCCATGAACAGGGTGCAAAAGATGTCTCGAAGAGCGGGCTACCAGCAATCTTACTGGACAAGTTGACAGAACAAAGCTCTGTGCTCGCTCATCACAGGACCTAACTGAGTGACGATCTGGGAAGCGCCACATACTCAACATGTCATTTATACACGATATGGAGAGAAAAGAAGACAAATCAAAGAAAGGAAGAAAGGAAGAATAGGTTGACTTTGTCGATCCCACTGAATCAACCGTCTCATTGTAAATTGGGCACAAACGCAATCCCTCACACTGCTTATTCGCATGGCTAATTGAGGCTGACAACCTCAACATTCCGAATTTTGAAAGTTGTTGCTATGGTTCACACAATTAGCATATATGTATGATGATTCAAAGATGAAGCAACGTACTTGTGGTAGGTCCAGGCTTGCCGGACGATCCTTCAGTCTGATAGTTGACGATGCTGTAGAGCTATCAGTCAGGTCTCTGAGAAGTAGTATGTTTCTCTGATAGACTTACAGCCGGAGGCCTTTTCCAATGTAGTCTCTTCCGTATTGCGTTGTCTGTTCAATCCCGTCCAGGAAGAATTTGACTCTGACGTCGCGTCCATTCTCATCGCGCAGCTCAGCTCGAACGGAGTGCCATTTCGTTGGCTGGGGGTAGTTTCTGTCAAGCGCAGTGACTTCCCTCGACGTGTTGAAGGTGTTGAAAGAGATCTTGCCAGAGCCCTTCCACTCGGCGATGTCGATCTCTGGTGGCCACCCAGCGGCGGCGTTCAACCAGAAGGCTGGCCACGTACCCCTGGCCACTGGCGCAATGAACTCGGCGTTGATATTGTAGCCGCCGCCACGTCTGACGGTAAAGGTAGACTTGGCATGGATTGCGCCAGAGAGGTAACGGATCCTGGGATCTTGCTGGCCGGTCACGGGCTGGGCCGTTAGTGTGAGAACGCCGTTGTTGACGGAAACGTGCTCTTTGTCCATTCGAGCAGCACCATTATGCGTAGGCCCCCACGGGTACAGGTAATTCCAGTAAGTTTCGAGGGAATTGAAGGAGTCTCTGGGGATCTCGGTTCTTGCGCGCTCTTCGATCGGCGGTCGCAGGCTGGCGCAAGAAACTCCGACCGAGTGTAGGGCAAGCAAGAAGACTTTGAGATGCATGGCAGTGTCTTGGCTGAAGCCGATGTTTCTCTTTTCCTTGTTCTGTGTAGATCAACGCCTTCGGAGATCTTTATGCGCTGAGTTGATGGTTTAAGTATTGTTTCCTCACCTCGTTTGCCCCTCTTATAAGGGCCTGAAACAGGAGCAACGGAGCACCACCCAGGATTATGAGACTCGACTAAGGGCCGGGATACTTATAAACGCACCAACGAGGTGTTTCTATCCCATTCTATATGGTTTGATTGGCACTGGTGTGATGAAACATCATACTACACAGTAAATGCCGAAGCTGCCTTGACATGCGCGTGCGGCCGCTGATCGCTGATCTTCTCCTATTCTTCATTCAGCCGCCCAGGCGGTCTGTTGTGATTCGGGCGCGTTAAATCCAGAATGTTCCCCTTTGGGATTTCGGAGATACATGCACATCACTGTTCTTGGATAACGTATAACGTAGTAGAGTGCGCTCTATCTCCTTGACTGCGCGAGTGCTGCCAACCGGTACCAGACCCACTTTTTGCACATTATAACGCAGATACAAGCGGGGTATAAGAAGTGCCTTTAAAATTAATTATAGCTAAAACACTATATAATTTATTCTAAAGATACTTATAACTTCTTAATTAATTCCCGGCGAGACACTTAACGCCTCTAATCTAAGTAGTTATATTACAGAGAAAAATAGCTGCTACGAGTAGCTTAATAACTTTACGTACCGCCCCGTATTTAACCCGGCTATAAGGTGTGGCGCTTATTTCCTTCCTTTAGAGATACCTTCTCGCACCTTTAAAGTTAATTAGCTACCCTAGACGCCTCTAGAGCTATTCTAGCTCTTTATGCCTTATTCCCTAGTTAAATTATAGGTTAAATACACTAACAGCTAGGTTAAAAGCCTTATTTAAGAGCGGGATTTAGCGCCTACCGCCTAGCTATAAAGCTAGTACCCTACCTTTGCTATAGAGGTATATATATAGCTTGTAATCCTTATTTATATAGGAATTTATAAGAAATCTACAGTTTATAGCTATTAGGAGACTTTTTAGCTAGGGCATTAGGCTCCTAACTACATAATACGTAAGTATCTTCTATATAATTAATTTTAGCTCCTCTATTAGCACCTATAAGTTTTTAACCCTTTTAACACTATAGATGCCTCCCTTCCGAGGGTATTTTAAGCTGTTAATAACTAGTCTAAGTATATATAATGCGTGTCTCTTAAATTATAGACCCTAGGCATAAATATTACTATAGATAAGTATATAGATCGCTTTACAGGAAGGTTATATAAGATAATAAAGGTCCTAAATAAGCCCACGCCTTACGGCTTTAAGTTATAGGCTATAGCCTAGAAGGGCTTCTTTTTATAGTAGATTTAGTACTAGCTAAAGAAGAGATATAGGCTAGTTACCCTTTTAAAGAAGGCACTAAGAAAGAAGAGTTAGCTTATAAGTTAGCTATAAGGTTAAAAACAAAGAGACCTTTATACCCTAATTAACCTAACCTAAAGCATAATTATTACCTTAGTTAAGAAGCTACTAAAGGCTAGATATTACGTCTTTATTAATAACCTCTTCTTATTAGCAGCCCTCTTTATATAGCTTTACTAGCTTAGCTATAGGGCTATAAGTATAGCC